>JABASC010000291.1:0-47559 GCA_019776185.1 Plutomurus gul
CTCCTCATGATTACAGTTTCTGTATGAATTGCCAAATTACCGCTCAGCGCCACGAAAGCTATTTTGTCACAATCAGCATTGAAAAAACTTTACGATATTTGCTAAAAAAACAACGATATTGTCCAAAAAGCAGCTTTGAATAAGAAATGTTTGCATAATCCTAACAAAAATTCTGATATCTGCTGCGGATCCATTTACAGAAACAAAGTTGCAAATGAATTGGATGAAGGTTTTGATGGTTTACTGACAATGATGTTTAATACGGATGGAGCACCGGTATTTATCAGTAGTAATTGTAGCGTGTGGCCAATTCTTGCTACAATCAATGAAATCCCTCAAATCCAAAGGAAGAAATTTGTTTTGTGTTTTGGACTGTGGTTTGGAAACGAGAAACCGGATTTTGACGTATTTTTTAAAACATTTATTAAAGAAACAAATGAATTGAATGAAAATGGTATCACGTGGAACTTAAAGGGAACAGCAATGAAAACAAAAGTGATGTGTATTGGAGGATTATGTGATTCTGTTGCCCGACCTGTTCTGCAAAGCATGATGCAATTTAATGGTATGTTTGGCTGTCAATGCTGCTTCAATGAAGGTGTAAGAGTGGAGAAGGGTTCTGGCTACGTTCGAGCTTACAATCCTCAAGTTATTGCCAATATGAGAAATATAAGTACGCACCGACAGCATGCTAACTTGGCTGAATTAACATTGAGACCAGTGTATGGAGTGAAAAAATTATCTTGCTTAGACGGAATTCAAAACTTTGACATCATCGACAATATGCCGATAGATTATATGCATGCCGTCCTCCTTGGAGTCGTAAAGAATATTACCGGTGTTTGGCTATCACCGACCAACACCACAAAGACGTATAGTTTACGAAGTAAACTGAACTACCTCAATCTCAGAATAACAAATATCTATCCACACGGTGCGTTATCAAGAGCACCACGTAGTTTCGATGATGTCCAATTTTGGAAAGCACACGAATGGAGAAATTGGCTGTTTTTTTACAGTCCCATTTTGTTAAAGGAAGTATTGCCTTCAGCCTATTTCGAAAATTGGTGCAAATTGAGCGCAGCTATACATGTACTCAATCGTGACGAAATAAGCAGGGAAGATATCGACATGTGTAGGTTAAAGCTTACAGAATTTGTAGAAGAAATTCACGTTCTTTATGGAATCGAATATTGCACGTACAACATTCATCTCCTAACTCATCTTAGTGATTGTGTGTTGAAATATGGACCCCTACATAATTTCTCATTGTTTTGCTTTGAGAACTTTAACAACACTCTGTTGAAAGCAAAATTAGGTACACAAGCAGTTCCGGCTCAGATGGTCAAATTTTACCTTAAAGATTTATTATTAAACGATGTTGTGGCGGATTCAAACAACGGATTGAGTCCACTTTATCATAAATTGACCAATCAAGAAATAAAAATTTGCCAAAAGCCAAAGGAAGTACTTTTGTCTGATTTTCAATTAGAAGATGTGGACTTGGAACCTTTACTCGGTGGGTGTCAGCCACTAAATATAGTGAGTTATGATAGATTCCGTATTAATGGCTTCATAATTCAATCGACAAAGTATAGAAGATCTGAAAAAAGGAATTCCAACTTCGTATTTTTGAACTCAGGACTTGTCATGCGAGTTGAAACCTTTATTGAGATTGATACCGAACGGGGAACTCTAGTGTGCGCAATTGGATATGTGTTTAACGTAGTGATTCCTTCATTATCACTTTTCACGGATTTCAAGGGACATATTGGACAAAAAGGAGGCATTGAAACGTATGTAATTGTTCCCGTTAAAAAAATCTCTGAACCAGCTATTGAAATAACTAGTGGTGATAAATACTTTTATATAAGATTCCCTAATTTGATTGAGCTTCATGATTAAATGCATTCAGCTATTATTAATTTTGTTTGTTGAAAGTTACAATGTAATTGTGTGTCAATATTATGTGAATACTAATTTTTCTATGCGTGATGATATAGTATTCCAAATTATGAAATAAATGATTATGTCATTTAATAAATTCATAAAATGTAAATTGCTAGAATTAATTCTATTGCATTACAATAATATTGTTGTGTTAGAATCTTCAACTGAACATCAGAGTAGTTACTCCTATTTTTTACGCAAAAATTGACAAGCACGAAGTGTATTTTCTAAGTCTCAAGCTTATTCAATTTGCACACTATTATTATACGTCATTTTAAGTCCAACGTCAATTGACTATGTCAAAAATTGACAAAAAGAGAGCATTAACAATGTTTTTATTGCAATTTTACAATAAGCATGCATACACATCATTTTTACATGTGCCTACAAGTTAATATGAACAAGTACATTTTAGGGAGTATTTACAATTATGAAATCACTCGTGATTACAAGTGAATTCGAACTGGTAAATAACGAGTGATAGCATAATATTATTTCCACTCATAGAAACTAGTAGCAACTAGTAAATATAAACAAAAGTGCGATCTCACTCGTGTAAACTCGTGGATGTACATGACTTATTCCCTATGGGCATGCAGTCCTTGTCATACTGTTAGTCTGTTCACTCTACTAGTCTATATACGATATAGCATGATATACTTACAGTAGTGAGCTGCTGTTGCAGTTAATCTTCGTGTCCGGATTAAAGAAGGAACTACAGATGAGACTCGTGCTCCTGTCTCCTCCACTTGTACTCCTCAGCCAGCCAACGAGTAAATACATAGAGGGAAAACTTTCTGTAGTACAATGTGAATACAATATTCTTAATGCATGCACATGAATGGATTTTGGAGGATGCAATAAAAGCGACAAAAATTCTCCCTATGTGACTTTATATAAATTGTTGCTTTGCTGTAATCGTAAAAGCATTATCGTTACTTTGAGATTTCTGTCACTGATCCCTGTTGGTCTGCCATATCCCCGTACTCTATGTGGTAGGAGAATGAGAGATCTGTGCAAAGTTTAGAGGTGATGCCCAAGAGAGAAACTGCGAGAGGGAGAGACAGACAGACAGAGAAATGGAGAAAGATCTGCTGCGAATTCATGACGACTTTACAAGCAAATCCCCAATGTCTTAATTCGATAAATAAACATGTGAAGTCGAGTAGATGGAATAAATTGCTAAAGTCTCCTCTTCTTTCTCCTCTTCCCTCCACCATATAAGCACATGCTTATACATGCTTATACACGTGCACATGTACTTACATGTCCACGTCTCGGGACTATTTAAATATTGTCCTCGTTACGTACGACCTTCTACATTCTACGTGATTATGTCTTCACAAACTTTTCATCTAAGGCAGTACGACATTTCCCCTCTACGACCCCGTTTCCCCTTCTAATTCCTCATTAGTGCACATGGACGTGATCGGGTGATGATACATATTTTTGTTTTTTTCCAGGAATTTCGATGCATAAAGGATACGCTTTCATTCAATTCACGAACCCTTTCGATGCTCGCAGCGGCTGTCTCGGCGAAGACGGTAGGCTACTTTGGGGTCAGACATTGGGTAAGTAATAAAACTATTTTTCTTCCCTTACACATTCTTTGTTCTGGTTGAGACAGGCAGAGCGTCTACATTGCACACACATACACACACAGAGAAACAGAAGGAATTCCCCCAGGAGTTTTTTCAAAGAGATTCTTCAGGGCGAGTCGCAGAGCTGAAGTCGTGCTAATCCAATTGGACATAATATATTCTTCAAGTCTTCGACATCGCTGAGTCAAAACTGTTCAGGGCTCTTACGGCAAGCAATTATAAAGAATTGTTGTTCTCACGTAGAGAAAAGAGTGATGCCAAGTGCCGAGACACAACAAGAGCAGCAGCAGCTATTGCAGTTTAAACGATAGTAGTTGCTCGTCTGTGTGTCTGTGTACTTTGTTATCCACATGTGCACAGTGCACAGCTACTTTACTTTGGCTACATGGCATATGATGATCACTTGTACCATTTGTACTCGTGTATGGGAATTGCATGGTGTATTGGTTCTCTAGTAGTGAAGAATTGTGTGCTTAACTTTGCAATAGTGTGGTGGTGGTGTTTGTAAGGTTTTTCTTGTCGGAATTCGCAGAGCAGAATGTTTTTTCTGCGGCTAATTACGATTTTACGATTCTGTTGAAGAATGACTTAAGTCTAGTGTGGCACGATGCGTGCACAGCAACAAAGGCCAAGAAAAGAAGAGTCTCTTGAGAATACTTTTGGCCCTTTGTCTTACCACATTGGCTGCTTCTTCCTTAGGCTCTCGCAGTCATTTCTTCTGCAGCCTCTCACACACGCCACTCCAATCGTCTTCCTAAGCAAAGAAATAGCAGAAGCTTCAACAACCAATTTTATTCTATTCTGCGACATTCTTCTTTTTTGGCATCTGCCAACTACTAATACCAACTAATGCCCGAGCAATACCTACGCGAATGAACCAGTTAATTGTAAGTTACTTTGCACCAGGTCACTGTTACCGTTGTCTATGTACTCTGTAGTGCCTGTCAGCTAATGCTATTTATTGGACGTGAAGAGACGATAACCTTTTAAAATTACTTTTTCTCGACTGTACTTTTGCAAAAACTTATTCCTTAGTTGCGTCTCAATTAAAAGTCCCATGTGCATTTTTGCTAATGTATTTATGTTAACTGTAGTAAAGGAACTATATATCATCAAAGTGATTGGGTGTCTCCTAATAAGAATTAAATATCTAATGAGCGGATGGTTTTGCAGTTGTAGTAAATTGGCAGAAGCAGAAATGGATAGTAGTGTTTAGCATTCAATGCTGAGAAGAATGGGCAAAGAATAAAAGAAATGTAAGGCAGGGAGACAATGGTTGTGGTAAATGGATATGTGGTGTCTGGCTTGTTGAGCAGTGGCAGAGTGGCAAAACTACAGAAAGACGAGTAGTTTTGTTTCGAACCAGATAGTAAGTATTGTTGTGTTTGAAAGTTTCGCATTGCTCAAATGAACGTGACAAAATGGTAAACTAATGACCAAGCTCGAGTATACAGAACAGATTGAAGTTTGTTCACAAGGTAATGATGGCGGAAAAGTGTCACAGTGAAGATTCTTTTCCAAAGTTTTTTCTCTTCTGTGTATCTGTGTATTGTATTCCCCACATGCATTGCGTGGTACTATGTACATAAAGGTAGTTGTATAGTTTTTTAGTTAGTCATGTGTGTGAGTAAGTGGTAGAGAGAAAAGTAGGGTAGGGATTTGCCTTGGCTGACCTGTAGTGCACGTCACAGAAGTGCAAGTGGCAAGTGTATCAAAGGCTGCCAAACTGTGCTCGCTCAACATTCGTCACAGGCAACTTAATTGCCAAAAATTCTCCGCTCCACGATAAAGGGATCATTATTTTTGATTCAGACAACAGAGATGAATGGCTTTTGTTCAGAGCCAACAATCTCTCTTCTTTGCTGCTCTTTCTCTTTGTGTGTGCAAAGATACAGACAGTCTATGTAATGTATATAGTGGATATGATATTGCAATGTCCCAATGAACGACAGCAGTGTAACTGGTACGCCTACTTTGCTCCCTATTTGAGCTGCCACAAAACTTTCATTCATTCAAGACGCAATTAGAGAAGATGAGCAACTTACACAAACAGAGGTGAATGGAGCTATGCTGTGAATTCATTAGCGCCTTCATTATCCCAAATCTTTCCTCTGCTCTGCTACTATTCAATCTCCCGTAATATCTAGTTCACATTACTCTCACTTCTCACTTTAAACCTCTGGTGTTTACTTGGGTTAATCATGCCAATTTTTGCACGTCCACTTTTCTTTCACTCTTATTTTTAATTAAGTATTTACCTGGTGTTTTTGGGAAACTGTAAATGTGAGCGTACAAGGCTTTGGTTAAATCAGGATTCCCTGGTGCGTCGGTGCGTGACACCTGCGAGGTAAGCATCAAAGAGGTTGTTTTTTAAATAAATAAATACCCGGTGATGTCTCAGGGGTGGTAAAATTGTACTATTTTGAGCGTTATTTGTGTTATCCGTCAATGCCAATGCTTCCAAAATGCCTAAATATTTAAGTCAAGTATAACAAGCCAACGATCACCATTTCATTCGAATCTAAAAACTGACAAGTATGAAAATGTTGGAAAAGTATCAAAAATCTTCAAAGTTTGCATTTAATTTGCGATCGAATTCTTTTAAAAATGTTCGAAAAGAATTGTAAACAAAGTCTGAAGCATTTTCGCACGCACACACACGCACACACAGAGAGAGAGAGAGAATGATTACTTGGTGCTCCACCTTTGGCATTTTTTTTATTGTTCACGGGTAAGAAGAAATGAAAAGGCGTCAGTTTGTCATTTAGCCACTCATCCATTTCACTGGCTTTTAATCCTACAGCATAGCATAACTCGTGTGTGGGGTCTGTAAATATTTCTTACTTTCATTCACGTGCTATCAAACTATTTCCGTAGAATGTTGGATGTCTGAAAGTCTGCAATTCTAGGATCTTCTGGCAAACAGTTTTATGAAATAGCAAGAAACAATCTGTATCTACTTTACTTTACTTGTATCTAGATTCGTTAAAGATGTCTCCGCACATGTGTAACCATACTACATACACTAAACCTTTCTAATTTGTACTGAGAATCTTGCATTACAGGCACTCATCTCATCTCACTTTTGTAAGGTATAAACTTTGTTTGCTAATATTGCTAACAACTCTTGGATCTACTTTTTCATTTCTTGAAAAGTGGAAGGTAGACGACGTTTAATATTTTGCTTAAAAAATAAGCCCTAGTCATTCCTGATGTAATCCTCCAATTTCCTCTTTCTCTCTGAGAAGTATAATATTGTTTGCATAATTCAATAACTACATATGAACAAATGGAACGTGACTGACGTGACTTTGAGATATTCAAAGTTTACCTACTACTGGAAGATTATCATAATTCGGAAGCCGAGGAAATTTTGCAAAGTTTGTTCATGAAAGCGTCTTCGCGATCGCAGGAACAAAGCACAATCTAGTTGAGCAGAGATTTAACCAAAAAACATCTGATAGGTTTAAGTGAATGTTTTTTGCATTTACTTATCGCTATACTTTTACAATGTTAGTGTTGTAGGGGGACAAAACTTCAAGCATTTCATTTTTACACGAGGAGAAGAGGAAATTATCGAGAACTAATTTAAAACGTGCTGAACACAATGCTTACACAGCCTTTGCAAACATATTTAGCATAGTTACTTGTTAAAAGTAAAGAAGCACAGCTGAGTAAACTTCTGTGGAAGTCTGTGGAAGTGGCTGCCACATGCTTCATGATGATCTTTCTTTATTGGATAACATATTGCGAAT
Source organism: Plutomurus gul (assembly GCA_019776185.1). NCBI lineage: Eukaryota > Metazoa > Arthropoda > Collembola > Entomobryomorpha > Tomoceridae > Plutomurus > Plutomurus gul. The sequence continues at coordinate 7,307 of JABASC010000291.1, forward strand.
GCGTAGCAAATCCACATTTTCACAACAATAATAGAAGCCGAATGACTTTTAAGAGCAAAACGAATAAACAAGGTATTCGGGGTATCTTTTTTCTCGTAATTTACTATTTTCATTCTTTTATTAAGGCCTTTTAAAATTGTTTTATTACAATTTATTCCAATTAAAAATTAAATTATGCTTACATAAAATATATTTCAATCGATTCATTTTTGGTCAGAGTAGGTTAAATTGTAGATAAAATGACTATAATCGAATCATAATATACAAAACAGGAGACCGAAAAGCACATGAAGGACAATGGAAAAATTCAAATGTTGGTTTTACAAATTTAAATTTTCTTGTTTTAGCTCTGATTACCTGAAACAGATACGTGTTATTAATATTTTTAATAATATATTGTGACGCATTGTGGAGGAAGGAAACTTAAACGGTGCAGACGTGGGCGTATATTTTTCTGTGTCATTAAATGTGACAAGTGAAAGGTTGACTTATTCTTATTTGGTTTCAAATTTTTTGAAGTAGGACAAATGTCAAATGTCACTCACGCGATAACAATGCAGTAAAAAATTGTAAAAGTTGTTGGTGCATTCACATATGCACGTGTAAATTATGATCAAGTGAAAGTAGAACAAAATTTTCCCTGTTTGCACAGAGCCAACCAAAGGTACTCCACTCCCTCATTCTTCTCTTAGTAATCTGGAGAATTTGAAGTCACTCTTTCTGAATTTATGTTTGAATGTTCAATGTAGTACTCGTCAGAGCGGATGAAGCCTCATTAGTTTCTTTTATGACACAGAAAGCAGTGAAAGTGAATGTATTTCTTTTTCCGGTCGATGAGAGAGAGAGAGAGAGGGAACGGGAATATTCTTCCACGGCTGATGCCCTATGTGACCCGTTGGATCTATCGTTTTTGGATATTAGGTATAATTGGCAGTGATGGGTTTGGGGCTGTGCGATAGTTCGAATGGAATGGAGTAGAAGAAAAAATGAGACTAGATGCAGAAAGTATGTTTTTTATCTTGTAATTTAAAGGAGTATTAGTAAGGAGTTGCCGGTTCGAGTCTTTCAAAAAAAATCATTTACTTACATAAGTATAACATAGTTGAGTATTAGATAAGTAGTAGTTTAGATCTGTTGACTTGGCTTCTTCTTCCACGGACTAACAGGCAGACGAGTCAGACAACCAGTCAGACAGGGCACACACAGCTCAGCTGCAGTCAGTCTCTTTCCGCTTTGCTTCTCTAAGCAAATGAGTGAAAGCAGAGAGAAAGTTCCTTTCATTTGAAGTGGAAAACTTTCAACTTTGAACAGGAAGGAAGAAAATGAAATGAAGCCCTTTGCTCCGGCTCTAATGTACATAGTAGTACCGCCAAATGAAATCACTGCAAAGCCAACTCAAGTAAAAGTCAAGTCAACGCAACCCATTACGAGACTGTGGGGAAATTCACTTCTTTCTCTTCCCCTTCTCTAGTCTATACTTTCTCTTTCTCCCTCGTCCTATACTTTCTCTGATGCCAAATATTGTAGTCAACCGAGTTAACAAGTCGGAAATACACTCTCGTGTACCCACACAATATGTCCCACCAAATGTTTATAGCCTATATCCTACTATATAAATATATGTTCTATTTTACGCATATGCGTCCCTATATGCTAAAACGTACATTTTCAAGCACAATTCATGCATCCATAGGTCTTACATAAACGAAGCCCATTTGCACTGAAGAACTTTGCCCGTTTAACGTACTCCTCTATTAGTTTCTCAACTTGATCGCATTTAAACGACAATAAGTTCCCCGCGGAATTGCCTCCAGAACTTCTCTTTAATATTCCCAGTTCAATAGGTCAAATGCTTCTTGTGCTGTGAGTTGTAGTTGTGTTTTACTTTGTAATTTGTAATACACAGTTCAAATCTCAAGCAAGTTTATTTTTAATATCTGCTGTAGGGTTTTAAATCTTTTAATTGTATTTCACGCCCACTCTTGTCTTCAGATAATCAATTCACGTTGTGAGTAGTAGCTGGCGCCAAATATATTGCTAAATGAGTTTTATAATAAAGTAGCAAATATTAGTTTATTATTTCCATCTCTAAAATATGCAAATGAAATATATTTCTGTTGTGTAAAAATACAATAATTTATGATGGAGGTAGGTGTAGCTTACTTGGAAATTGTGATACTCTCTGGGAAAAAGCCAATGTTTTTATTCTCCTCTCCGCCACTAGAATTAAGTAAATGGAAATAATTAGAGTTGATTTAGCAGGCAGTTGCTTCATCGGCAATTTATCTTTCCTTTATTCTTTTTCATTGTCCTATTTGCACTAGTTGGGTGACAAAGTTATTCACTATATAAATCAATGATAATAATATGTGCGTTGACCCGGATTATCTGTTTGGCAACAGTCGTACAATACACGTGTGCTACTACTACTACAATACGAAGTTGAGACAAGCAGATGCAGTCTCTCCACTAAATTCACTCCAAATAATAACGAGCCACTCTCTTTTATCACAGAAAGAGAGGGAGAGAGAGATTCCATGAGTTAGTACAAGTATGAACACAAATTCTACTATTCGCGGCAAATGGAAAACTAGCTCAATTTTAAATCTCCCATGTCTCAAGTCCTTCTTTTATCTTTATTCCAAGAACTCATTCAAAAATCGAAAACTGCATTGCACCAAATAAAACGTAAGGCACTTTATATGCACTTAATTAATTTTCTCATTTTAGTATGTATAGTAGATGATAGTGTGATTTTGATAAGGCGTCACCTTAATACTGACACGACTTTGCACTTGCATTACAAAACTCACGTTCACATGGCATTTCATTAGCATTCAGTTTGTCTGCAATTGCACTCGTAGAAGACGAGACGAAGTGGATTCACTCGAGCGAGTGTAGACATCACAAGAGGAATAAGATAAGGCCTCCGTCGTCTTGTAGGATACAAATTATGCGCACATGGGTATATGCATATGTACTACAGCGTACAGATATACTTTGAAGAGGCAAGCAGGGAAAAATAAATAACAAATTCAAACACACGCTCCGAATCTGTCTTATCTGTTATCTGTGCAGCAGTACAGCAGGATCATAAGATTTACGTGACAGAGACTCTCTGGAGGATCAAATCTGCTTAGTACCATAGTACTCTTATTCTATGCTGCTCTTAATGCAAATGTAACAAGTTCACTAGTGACTACTTGGCGGGCAATAATAATGTTGACTTGGCTCCAGCGCCGATCCAACGAAAAGAAAAGTGCAAGGAGCACTTAAAATATTTATATTCATTCGGGAAACACGAAGCCAGTTCATTATATTGCCAAATCATTCAGTGTCCTCTCTCCCAACAATCAAAATAGCAATAAGAATCATACTCGCACTTTATTATAGTATATTCCGATTTGTAGTACAGAGCTATCCTACTGATACAGTAAATCATACGTATTCTCCTCATTAGTAAATAGTAGAAGGACTATAGTCCTTCTATGGTATTCCCTGGTGACGCCCGTGTGTCTAAATCAAATTCCTTATCTTTCAGACCACAACTTAAATCTTGTTATTCAGCAGGAGGAGTCAATAGTAGAAACGAGTGCAATGGTGCGATTAGCTTTACGGCAATTAATTAGATTAACTCTCGTGAAAGCGCAAGGAAATCTAAACTTTTAGCGAGAACATAAAATAAATGAGTGTGGAGACTGCCGCGAATTATTCGCGTGCAGATAATTGCACATTACAATCACTGTGCGGTCTTCGACGATATTAAAATCCTTTTCATCGCCAATATTGACTAAACATTATTATAATGCATTGAACTCTGCAATGAGTGTCCATTTATGGTAGTAATGTCTGTGGGTGAAAGTTGGAACCATATTAATTGTTTCTTATTAAAGGTTGCCATTTACTTATTCTTCATTTCTGCGGCCGAATACATTTATTTAATATTTTGTGGAGCGTGCGAGGACCGAGTTATTGTGTGTGTATCCTTAATTGTCGAACCATTTACTTTCGCATACGCTGGTTTACATGTACGCAGCAGGCAGCAGAAGTTTATCCATGCACATGTGTACATACTTACAGAATTATTCGTTCTAATAGAAGTCGCTGTATTAATAGGACGCGACCACTTTTCAATTAAAGGATTGATTTCGTTAAAATTTAATCGAATTTCGTTTGCAACTCTTACTTACTGTTAGTTGGTTAACGTAGAACGTATACGACTTATACATACAATGTGCGTCTCGTATGAAACATTTCATAGAAAATTCATGCAAATGACAAGCCATAGAATGCTATCCAGTCAATGGTGAATTTTTTACAACGTATTGACGTTTCCCACTCAGTTGCTGATTTTATTTGCTCACCGCTCAGGGAAACTAACTAAAATCTCTGACAGCGTGACTTCATGGTTGTGCATGCAGGCAAATATTATTCTTTGAGGACTACATAGTAGTAATGTCCGAACGACTAAATTATCTCCCAACTCAACGCTGACAAAGTTGGCAGCTTTGTGCACGATACACTTAATTTTCGGGAAAGGAATTGGCAAGCCACTTTCATAATAGACCTATTCTTAACAAGTCTTCCAACTGACAAACAGATTAAAATTATTTCCTTAAAATGTACATGTTTTTTTAAATATTTTAGTATCTAAACAACCTTTATCACAAAAACGAAAACCATTTTTTCCAATTCATGTCTCATAAAGTGCCAAGGCTACATTTTATATATTTTGATTATATATGTTGTAAATGAAATGTGTCCACAAATTGTTTATACGTACTGGTTTTTGGCTTCGATGCGTCAAGACATTTTGGAATCACATTGTGGGTCTAAGTCTAAAGTAAGTAATATGAGAATGCTTTGGATGCTGCCACAACATATAGTTAGCGGCAGTAGTAGCAGTGCACAGGTATCCACGAAGCCCAAGTAGAGTTGATGGAGGTAATCTTTAACTTGCTCACTCACAGTCACAGCGACTACACGGCCTACGGACATCTATTTACTTGTATGGTACTTTGAACTGTTGGAGAAGTAAAACTGTTCATATAATATATTATTATTGGTTTCGTGCACAGAAGTGGAGTGAGACGAAGTCAAGTCGACTCAACTACCAGAACCTGTAATGGTAACGAAACCCTCTTACACTGCAGTAAGTAGTACATTGCTATTTATATAAAGCTATATAGTGTTGTGTATGGTGGCTGTGTATGGGGAAAAGTTCTCGTTCAGCAGAAGAGATAGATTGTGATTGTGCGAAACAGTTTTTTCTTGTTTTGGCTAGCACTTTATTCAGTTAGAGCACGCCATAAAGGAAAGCAATACAAATACTACCACTATTTGTACCCTGCACTGCTCCACTGGTAGTACCTGTCCAAGTAGTATTCTTGTATAGATTTTGCAGCAGGAACTGCCGGCCTATACTATGAATACACATACGAGCACTCTCTTACAGTTACCGTATACAGTAAAAAGGAAAGGAAGGCAAATGTTATGTTCGATCATTAGACGGCACGCGATTGCAATTTTTCTAACGTGATCGGAGGAATATTGCCTTGCTCTCTCTCACTTTCCCAGCGCCAGCACTCACTTCAACTCTTTTCAAATCCAGCCACTCCACTATTCCACTATATGCATATGTTTCTATATACGTAGTAGCAAACTAAGGCTAAAAACCTTTCTCCTGTGCAACACACATGAATAATAATGTGTTGTTGGTTTTCCGAACTGAAACGACATACGACCACCTTAATTCACTGTATTGTGTGTGCTTGTATTCCTGCCTATATTTGTTAGTATTCCCTGTATACGAAAAGTAAAAGGCAAAAAATTCAAGTCTTGAAATCACCTTTCTCACAGTAATTTCCAAGCTGAAAAACGGAAAGCTAATGTTCTCCTTTGAAAATGATACGACCTCCTAATTCTTGAACGATAACTCTGCTTCTCTCTCTTTGGTTGCATGTGCACAGTAAATAAAAGTGGTGCTCAAGACTCTCAATTGTTTGCTTTTTTCCACCCACCCTGCACGCGCTTAGGTATATTCAGAAGCGACTTAGTTAGTACTGTGGCTACACGAATGGACGATTGCGTTTTTGATATGTTGTCGTAGAGCGTGCAGTCAGTCACCGAGCTGGGTAAATATAAGAGAAAAAGGTAGTTTTTGCTTTGACTAATGTTCGTTTAGATTTGCTACATGGAAAGTATACAGAGACATAAATCCACATATCGTCCATTAGCTTTAAACGAGGAAAAAATTATTCACATCACCTTTCCACCGACATCTCATCACTTTCCCTTTCCAGTTAAACAGACAAGCCAACCAACTCTCCATGACTCATGTCTCCACAGTTCAGCTAATCCTGCCACCACTCTGTAATGCAAACGCTCCTTAACTCACATACACGTACATTACAGGAATATGCATCATATTTATACATGCATTATGACATGTACTAAAGGTACATCCACCATGTACCTTCTCCCATCAATAGTACCTCTGCAATATTCTCAATTCTACCCCATATGATCGTAAATGCAGTCTAAATAGCACATCCCTCAGGATTGCTCAGGCAAGGCAGCCGAAGCGTTGCACTGATGCGTTGCGTGATTGAAGCATGGAGCTACAGTAATTCCCAGTTTAATGCAAATTGATCTCCTTTCAGAGTTTCTGAACGCAAATGCGATTGAATTGAATGAATATTGAGGAAAGTGTGTAGCAGCACCAATAGTCGAGAAATTTCTCGGAAACGACCAAAACAGAGCACATCTATTTACCAGAAGTCCTACACGTTTCAGTTGGATATACGTACTTTGCCGTGAAATGAAATATTTAATATCGTATGCTAAATTAATTCTAATGCTACATGTGCATAGTGAAGCACATAACGTATAAGCGTGTGTTTTGGGGAAGCTTACTTAGCGTAAATAAAGCAAATACCATGATGTAGCACGAACGAACGTAGTATAATAAATGCATTTGTGTATAGTACGCTTGTTCCGTGTAAGTGCTTTGAATTACTCCTGCTGCTCTGCTCTGGAAACTTCTATCGGCAATCAACTCCAAATCCATTTTTCCAGCTCTAGAGCTCGTTTCTAAGCTTAAGTCTCTCTTCTGCTTGTTCAATTTTATTCCCACCACCACTACATGGCAGTGGCAGTTGTACAAGCGAGTGGTGAAAACTCCCCTTAAATCCACGGCCACTAGAAATGCGGTTATTTAGGTGCGGAATTAGTGTTCAATTTCGATGTGCTTTCACCGTGTGTGTTTGTAGCCTGAGTGTCAACACGTTGTGTTTTACTGGATGGAATACGGAACTCATAACTACCACTATGAAGTAGACTGAAGCATTGCTAGATACTTGTAACAATGGGAAGAATCCATTCGGAAGTATCAATCATTTATCTGGCGCACTTATATGTTCTTAAATTTAATGCTCAACCGTGCTCAGAATCACATCTGTAGGTGTGAAGAACCCCATTTAATGTAGTACCTACTTCAAAAGTAACTAAATATGTGCAAAGCCTCCAGTTCATCTCTGCCTACTTTGAATAACTTCTAGCTGGTGTATACATTGTGAACGGCCTGACTCATTTCTAGTGCAGAGAATTTTATAATGGAATTCAAGGGGATGCACCTCAACTGGAAAGTTGTGCCACCCAATTTGAGTTGTAGAGAATATTCTATTTTATATTCTATCTTATAGTTCTTATTATAAATTATAAAAATAATTTTGCATTCTTTATTACACCGTGCCTTATTCATAGAACTCTACATCTATTTACCCCGTTAAGGTATGATCTTGTTTATTGAACGTAGGTCCCGCCGCTCAATTGAATACAATATTTAACATTTCATTATAACATTTACATTTAGCAGGTATTATACTCAATTTTTTTAAAACAAGTAAAGTATGTTGAATCTAATTAAGTTCTTCAAACTCTTCAAAAAAACGGTGCAAATTAACCTAACTGTGTCCAGGTCAGTGAATAAAGCTACAAGAAAATTTGCATCATAAACATTTCGTACTTAATTTAATGCTGTCCTTCCGTCTCAAGTGAATCTTCCCGTTGCATTCTGTATACTACATGTAAAAAGCTAATTTTTTCGAGTTACCCCGTTATTCAGCCCCAATTTGCAAACAATGAACTAATGTGTACCAGTAGTTTACGTATATGCTTATGTGTTGACATACAAAAACATTAAGTAAAATAATCATGTATTTATTTATTAACTATTTAGTGTTAATTGGTATCATTGTGTAAATGTTATTAACGCCGCATAAAGAAATTAATAATTGCATTTTTAAAAGCGTAAAATTTATATATAAATTGTGCAATAATGAAAGTACCTACTTATTGGGCGTATTAAGAACTAGTTTAGTGACAGGAAGTTTCTAGCTCATATGTATTTCCAGCTGCTGTATGATTTCGGAAGTGTAAACTTCCGAACGTGTAGTACATTTCTAGTCACCATTTAGTAACTTCTGTTTATTCTAGTGGTGCAATTAGTTCCACGCAAATAATTTTTCGTGTTTGGATGGAGATCGAGTAGTGGATGATGTAATTTGATTCTAGCGAGCCTGGTGGTCAATTCCCACGTTGCGTTTTACAGGACGTTTACGTTTTGTAGGAGGATGGGCGATTATCTTACGGCCAAGTCAGTCATTCGTGAAGAGACTGTGGTTGGGGCTTCGGGCCCAGTTCTCTTTATTTCCCTTGCCTCCGTTCTACAAAATGTGAACTATCCAGTCCACTCAACTCTTTCACTTCAAAGTCTGTCGATAACGCAAAATTTGTGAAAGGTTCTTGGTAATCCATCACATGCGATTACCAGCACACAAAAAGTGTATGTATTTATGTATGTACATTATTGAGTCCTTGTAAATATGCTTAAACTTGAAATTTGACATGAAATTAGCTGAAGATAATCAAGTGAAGCAGTAAAGCATCGTAATCTCCAACATTCAGTTTATAATGTAATTGTAATTATGTCTGGAGAAATTCTACGTTAATATTTTTGCTCAACTTGAAGAAATACAAAGCTTAACATTCATTATCTTGTGTTCAAGCTTTTGTTGAGTCTCTTAAAAAATAGGAACAGGACTTTTGCCTGTATGAATGCTTGGTTATAATTTGAAGTTAGTCTGAAAAGGTAAAAAATTGATGTGTGACGGCTTTTGCCTGGAGTGGATGATCGGCGGAAGGATGATTAGACAGCTGGGTTTGTAGGTTTGTCTGTGGGAATGTACAGGGTACATATACCTTTCATGTGTTGTGTGGCCTGCCTGACTTCCTACCTTTCACTTTTCTATATCTCCAATCTTTCTAGTTGACTAACACTCAAATTCGGATTTAAATTGGACTGCGCTCCGTTGCACTTGTCTCCTCCATTGAATGTACTCCTCTCTGACGTCGTGCACCACTCACTCGACTCAAATAAGACTTCTTTCCTTCACATGTGCTTTCTCTCACTATTTCTTTCTCTCCTCTGCACTCTCACACACTATAGTCAGAAGAGTTGGCCTTCTTGGCAGTACTGCCTTAGTAAAAGCTACTCCGGTCACGGTATATATTTATATATTGTACTATAGCACTGTTACTGCAATGTATGTGGAAGGTAGAACGGCTGTGGTGGGTAGATGCTTTCACTTGACTGGAATTCACATCATTTCGCTTCAGTTTACGTGCCATGCCACTCTTTTCCCATGAAAATTGATAAAGCGGCGGCGGGCCCCGTGCCTTTCGTTGCGTTGTTTCTCTTGCTCGTCTCGTCCTACCAATCAAAGTCACTCGACTACTCATTCCGTCAAATCTAACTTGAAACTGTGAGCTGGATTACGAGAACGGCATAAAAATTCATACGCCGATACCATCTCCCATCACCACTTAATGCTTATATAGTATACAGTAAACTGCATACCAATGTATTATTATGCCATATCACCACTTTCTCTAACTAACTAATGCCGAGTGCACCCAATACTTTTCTTTTATCATGTAATCAAATGCACAGCTAAAACTTTCAACTATTCTGCTGCTGGGTTACAGTTGGTAGAACAAATCTCAAAGTTTTGAAACTACCTGGGACACGCACCCATTCAGCCAAACAAGTCGTTACTTATTTTTCGGTCCATCTTTGTAAATTATAATTTTTAAGATTTGGGTTGTAGGTATTTATATTTAGACAATGTGATACTTTTTTGAGGATTACGGATTTTCGGTACCACCTGTAACTCATATGTACCTGTACGTATGTAGCGGTAGTTGTTAAAGGTTGGTTGGTTGCTATTAGTACGATGTATTGTATCGATAAAGTTGAACACGACCCGATTCTAACATCTCTTGCACTGTGTGGCCGTCTTTACGATATTCCACTCCACTCAGACTGTCTGGAATTAAAAGAACTGAATCGGCTATTGTCATGTGATCGGAAGCTTGGCACTGGTTCACATTCATTCACAGTAGTAGTGTGAGTCTGACTGAGTGTGCCGCTATATATTGCAGGAACAGGTATGCATGTACGTGCGATGAAAGCATTGTGCACTGTAGTGGCAATGCAAAGAAAGTAAAAAGCGTAAAAAAAACTTTGCCAAATGGAAGAAAAAAGAAGGAAGCGGGAGAGTGCTTGTTAAAAAAGTTGCTAGCTTGTCAAGTTTTGTGGAATAATAGCCTTGCAGCATGAAAATGTATGGAGCGAGTCGGGCGACGGCGGCGGCTCTCGTGTGTCCCAGTTCAGGGATTATTATGAGAAGCAAGTGTTACAGCTTCTGTGTCTCTTTCTAAATGCTTTCCACAGTAAATACAATGTACTATGTGTTGGAGAGGCAAGTAGTACTAGCTTAAGACCTATTTGTTAGTAGAAAATGTGACTGACTACCTACGTTTGCGTTCATTCTGGTTACTTAACTCATTCTTAGTTAACAAGTGAAGTACTTAGTGTTATTGTGTGGTGTGCTGAGGGAAAGAAAGCCTGAGGAAGCCAACCGATGGAATATCAATGAACATTGCCGGCCATTTCATTTGTCTCTGATTTCATTTTATTTTTATAGACCGAAAATTCTCTCTCTACGAAAATTCGTACTCTTGTAGGTAGTCACTTGAGATTGCTGCACCATGAACCGACCATGAACCGACCATTAAACTAACAATAAGCCTTTCCTCCAGTCGCTTTTCGTTCTTAGAATGATAATGAGAGTAGCGGTAGCTGAGCCTCCACTCAACTTCCAGCGCACTTCCCGCTTTCATTTATAATTATAATTTTGGTGCACAAGGAAAAACTTTGCTTCCTTCTCCATGAAATGGGAGGAGATGATTGTGTCCGCTCTCCCTAACATGTATTATAGTACTAGGCAGCCAGATTTGCGGTCTGTCCGTCTGTTTTCTGTTTTGTCTTACTTTCTCCAGAGAAGTATATATGTATATGTGTATATATATTTGTATAATGCAAATTCTGGTAAAAAATGAACTTCATAATTAGCTCGATCAGAATTCTTTTCATGTTCACTTTTTCTGACTTCCCCTTCGTCGATAACAATGATTCGCTCTTTGCTCTGCGGTGAAACTGATCTCCTCTCTCTCTCTCTCATTGACGCTGGAGCAGTGCGTAATTTATTTTTCCAAGAATGCTCTCAATTCTTCAGAGAAACAACTATAGCGGACTCACTGTGAGTAAAGAGCCCCGTGCCGTGCCAAGTTATATTTCTTCCTCAAATTAGAGAAACGGGAGAGAGGAAATTTTTCTTAATTTAATTTCTTGGGTATACCACACATTCTATAGTAAATGAACTTAGGATTGAGCTAGTCTGAATAACTTTAAGCACTACTAAACTAAGTACTCCCAAGTTATTGATCCCATTTCTTCGATCGTCATACAATAAAAATTCTTACATTCTTTTTTTTTTTACTAATTAAATTTCTAATTTCTATATCTTTGCATTCTTACGCGTTCATTAAATTCACTTGCAATTATGGAGTGAAAAGGAAACGCACAGGGTGAAAACTGGAAACACTCAGTTTCATTTTCTCCTGTGACTGCAGCAGCGGCGGTGTAGTTGCAAATGTTCAGCAGCAGCCTCTTAGCCGTACAAAAGACGGCAAAGAGCCTTCTCAAGTAACAAATATCATTTCTCACATTTCCATCGGGACTGTGTGTTGGGGTCGCTTACTGTGATTTTCGATGGATTTCTCTCCAGTTTCCAGGAATTTCTATACCAGTGGCAAGTGGCTTAATGGAAATTCCATGTAATGTAATACGGCAATGTAAACACTTGAGTGAATGTTTTCAAATATTTTTCTCCAGAATATTTGTCTTCACATCCCATGTCATTCACATACTTTTACTACTCTCTGACTGTGCATTCATTCTCATTCTCTGCCACCACTGTATTACATCTATCGTGATTTCTCACAAGCAATGTACTATACATTTACATTACACCTGTGCGCTTGTTGTCATCCCTGTGACTTATTTAAAGACGCAGAGATGAAGTGACGAAATTATTTCACTGTACACAATTTTGTGTACCGATGTGTTCACCGAATGTATTAGAGCGACTCTGTGCATTTCTAATTTTTATTTCGCTACTCTGCTGAACGATCTGTTACGGATAAATAAATATCAGGTCAAATCTGGAGCATGCTGTAACATACACAAACTGCATGCTGCATATATTATTTGAAATTTTGCATCTGGTGGTGTACAAGTACGATGAGATTGTAATGAAGTTTTTGTTGAGAGGAAATCGTTTGCTTGTATTTTAATTAGTGAGTGAAGTGAGCGAAGAAGAAGAGTAAATAAATAATGGTAAAAGATGTTAGTAGGTAATGCTGCAACTCTATATGCACACTTTCACTTAGGTACTACTGTAGTAAACATTATGAAAGATGTTCTGCGGTGTTCACACAGTGCTCGGCCAACTTCCTGTATGTATATATTTAATATTAAGTTTTTATGAGGAGCAATAAAATATTTTATGGTATACGTGAGAGAAGTTGTGGTGGCCGAGTTGTTCTGTTCTGTTAAGCACCGTCCTATCTACTGGATTCAATGAACTTTCCCATTTTCCCGTGGAATTTACGGCAGCAGGTGCTTTTCTTCTTGATCGTGCTCTAGTACTCATTCACTATAGAGTTCCATTTGGCCAGGAATGTGTGCAATAGCTGAGTACAGGCCAGGCCAACTCAAATTCTCACACAGTGATGATAAGCAGAGAACTTTTCTCAACTCATCTCCCCCCTCCCTTTCTCTCTCTAACTGTTTTTCATTAAAATGTGAATAAATGAATGATGAGAAAAACGAAAGGAGTATAAATTTCTCTAAGCCTCTCACATCTAAATCATTTAGACTTTTTGGTTTTCTTCATGAAGCAACTCCCACAACTCTCCCATAACTTATATTTCAGTTAATTGTGCACACCGACGACGACACAGTTGCACAGATAACTGTGGAACCCAAATACAACACATTTACAGAATACACACAGTACATGATGCAACATGCATTACATTGCATATACACACAGAAGAGAGTATTACCAATATATGTATACGGTCTGTTTTAATGAACGTATGGACTTTTTGGCATTGTTTCAGATGTCAATATGGTGGCAGAGCCAAAGGCTCACCAAACTGGAAGGAAGAGACAGAACATTGCCAAAACTGGAAATGACTGGTAAGCGAAGTCAATTTCATTTACTTACTTACTTACTACTACCACATGTACTTCTGTGTTGTATATGTTCCTATAAGTATTATGTTTCAGTGTATAGGGCCTTTGTTAAGAATATAGTAGGGAATAGTAGTGGTTGTCTGGTTCTTGCTCGTCGGTCCTCACTCAAATCTCACTTTGTCCTGCAAAGCTCTGTCTCTTCTTCTAACTACATACAACAGCTACTACTACCACTACCACACTCTGTACTTATCCCTATCAAATTGACAGTTACATTTACATTAAACTACTAAAGACTATTATCCGTGTCTTACTGTCGTGTGTCACAGTGACACTCCTTTTAAATTGTCACTGCCACAATTTATTTTTCGCTTTCCCGTCCAACTAGCCCATATTCTTCCCCTTTAGCCACTAGCTCACTATTGTCACTATTATCTATAAAACGCGATTACACTAAAACGTTGAAAATCCGGCATGGATTTTCTCAAGACTTACTATTGACTACCAGCGTCACACACAGATATCACATGTATGTATTTACTTACTACATAGGTCGTTTTGTCTGTACTACAAAACTCTATCTCCTCTGCATTCTTTTTTGACTTGCTTAGTAGTAGTCATTTGTGTAGTACCAGCAAAGGCGTGAAAAATAATCGTCAGGAGAATTGCGTAACAACTTGAACGTGTCAAACATTCCATGGAACTACTACTGCTATACAACAAATTCAATAAACGCTTTCTCAAAAGACATACGAGTTAATCTCTATTGATTTACTCGCCAGTCGTTAACTGTGAACACAAACACAATTTCCCTACGTACGTTACACCACCACTACCCAAAACTACTACACGGTCGAATATATTTCGCCTGTGTTTGTAGTATCTGTGTATGTTAGTACTTGAGGCAGTGTACTACGTGTAGTCATCCGTTTGCCAACGGAAGCAGCCAACTGCTCCGGCAGAGTGGTGGTAGACAAGATGAACTTTTAATAACTCGGTGCGTTTGCACTGTGCGAGACGTGTATGTATTGTGTATGCATGTAAATCCCATTGTTATGCAATTGATTCAGAGTTCCTGAATCGTGAATGTGCCCTCTTCCAGAACATCTCTCCTTCCCTAGAAGCCACTACATTTTTTACACGCTCGGAGCTTCCCCCCAGTTTTTCCTCCATTCTCCTTCCTATCCTTCTTTTGTGCTCCACGCTATAAATACTACATGAACCAGAGGAAGCTACTTATTTATATTGGGTTTATTTATGCATATTTTAATGGCAAAACTAACCGCCAACATAAAGGTAACTTATTACAATGGAATATTATCATTGTAATATATATATTTGTGGCAAATGGGGTAATTCATGTAATCTGAAACAGCGTGGCCTTATGCAGAAAAGTCTAGACCTAAATTCATGAATAATCACACTTGGCCCTAACATTGTACCGTGAATATAGGTGAATAAATAGAAAATGCTGACAATGAGTGCAGAGTTGCAATACTTTGCAATTCAAAATTTATCAGAATATTATGTGTTTTAGTACTTTCACTTGAACTGCACTCACCTGTACATGTAATATAATGTACTTTCAGAGCTTTTTACAGTAGGTGCACATACAGCACACAGAGCTTTAATGTGTAAGATAATTCCTGTAAGTGTCTAGAAACAAACTGCACAGAAGAAAGTGTAGCCCACTTATTTTTTTTAAGAAAGTGTAGCCCACTTATTTTTTTTGGTACTGTATTTCCCATCTGAATATTTAGATGAGATAGAGTGTACATTAAAGTAAGATGAAGGAACTGTGGTAGTGTTGCAAAGGAATTATCATCGTATGTGGGTTTCATTTATCCTTCAACGGTTCGTTCATAACTAAATAAGTGTAGGCAAATAGGTAGGCATATCACATCACATCAGTCTGTTAAATACATAAATAAATGGTTTTACACTCACTGAAAGATAAACACTGAATTTAAGTGAGAGGAGCAACACTTATAGGAATGTTTAGTTAGACATGAATAATCTGCCACATGAGGTACCGAACACATTTTTATGACAAGTGCCTACATTGTGCACGTCTGGTGTTCTACCAGCCCCCTTTTTGTGAAGCCGGCTGTTGAGGATGTTTACGGAACCCTAGAAGCCACTCGGCTACTTTGTTCTAAGATTTGTGTGGGAGAATTGAGAGAAGTAAAAGAAATGAGAATTAATTGATGCTTTTTTGTTGTTTCACAGGGACTACTACTACGATAGGTAAGTGACTGTTAAGATTTCTCATTTTTCATCTCTCTTTTTTATTTGTTAATAGTACAGATAAATCAGTTAGGGCTAATGTATTTTTTTAAATAATGTTTGCATGCTTCAATGTTCATGTATTACAAATATTATTATATTCTATACATTATATTACATTACTATTTATCTTCTTTTATGAACGTTGTAATTCTTTTGTTTTCTCTTCCATTACAACCGTAATAGCAAAAAAGTATATGCATCCATTTCCATTCTTATTACTTTTGCAAACAGTCAACTTTTTTTCCAACAATTTCATTCTACTTTTTACTTGTTCATAATAAACCACTGTTTTCAATTTTTGTTTTCTTCCATTATTCGTATTTTAAAAGACGGACATTTAAAAATGATCTACGTATTTTCCGAACACATTTGAGTCTGTGACTATTTATGATAGCGAATACTTTGCCGCAGCGACAAATTTGAAAGTTTACAATTTTTTAATAAAAAAAACTACAAGAGAGCTAAAATGTATTTTGTTGTTTGCTCTAAGAAATATTTAAGAGAGAGAAGAACATTTTGCCCTCGTCACCGGAAGTTTGGATGGGACGCCCTAATCACTTTTTGCTTGTATAGAGAATTTATCAGTCTCCAAGTTTGTATTTTGCAAGGAGAACCCCCACCCCCACGTACACAGTTAACCACCCCTTGTTCTCTTTAATAATAGCTTGTTTATTTCAAAGGTTTTCATCCCAACGATTAACTCTACAGTCTGATAATTCTAGTCCCTGTACTTGTTAATGTATTTGTATGTTAAATAACTTATAATTATAGCAATCAGTAATTACAGATCTAGAGTGCATATTATATTGTTAGAGCCATGCAAACGTAAGTAGCGCAGTAGAAGGGCTATTTGACATTTGCTTTACATAGTCTTTGTGTTATGGTACTATGCTTTTCTATTCTCTTTTGCTCGCTGTACATTTAAATTGTTTACACAGACTTCGCAGTCAGTCAGTCAGTTCTTTTAGATACGAACTGTACACCATGAAAAGTAGACTTGTCTTAGACCTGTGATTGTTTAAATATATTTTTCCATATATTCTGTCTGCGTACACAGAATATATGCGTAGGGCTTAACCCTTTCAGGTTCTAGGTTCCTGTTAACATGTTAACATTTTCCATACATACTCTCCGACAGCGGCAGTGCAATATAAACTTTAGGTGCAAGTTGTGTAAGTAGCTATATCAGAGCAAGTGTAGTAGAAAGAGGAATGGACTAGTAAAAGTTCATGGGGATGTTATGATAGGAATGGAATGTTTTTGGTTGTTGCTCGTTGATTTCTCTGTGAGCTGCAGAGGAACGGAAGTACACGTAACAGCACTATTCATATAAATTGTTACGACACGACGAACTCACTCACTCACTCTCTCATCTACTTACTGCAACAAAACAGCCACCAACAAAAATCACTTTTTTGAATGCTACTATGTAATACCATACCAGAAACCAATTGACTCTTCTCAACTTCTATATATCTACTCTCCCAAGCCCAAGCAATGCTAAATATTGCATTGCTTATCATACTTCTTAATGCCTAGGAGAAGTATACAGCATACTGCATATTATATAAAAGTGTCTTGTGTACTGATAGGAACTATCTGCATCTGAGAGTAGACTTAACTTGTCATTAGTTAACGTATAGGTTTGGATAGGTGGGCATAGAGTGAAGGATGAGGATGAGACGCGTAATTGACAGCTGGGATGGGAGCATTATGACTTGTAGAGGCTGGAGGACTCGTTGTCATTCACATGCTTTTTGGCTTGGCCACTTCCTCACATGCCAAACTATCAGCTACTTGCTTACTCACCTTCTCAGGCGCCCGAACTCCTTTGTCAACGTTAAATGCCATTCCACGGGAATTTTTCTAGTAGCTCCCCCCTATTCTTTATTACCAGTTGCTATTCCCTCCAAAGCTATTTAGAAATATAACGGTAATTGTATGTAGTATGTAGCTGCACTTGAATCACTTCTTGTGGAAGCATGCGCTACTCACTCTTTTAACAACAAGAGAATGTGATGTGTGCTGTAAAAATTCCGATAGGTCGGCCAAGACAAATGCAAAGAAGAGAGAGCAATGTATATGTAAATGCTTCTCCAGTGAATCAGAACGCCGTGACTCCGACTACATAATTACTAATTAGCATTCTGAATAGAAATAGACTCTCCGCCACTATTGTCACATACTCTGGGGTACAAATTGTTGCATCTGACATTTCCATTTGTTAGATAGACCGCTGGTGCTGGTAGCCTAAATGGTAATTAGATATTTGTTTGTAGTAATAGTAATTAAAGAAGGAGGCGACATTTCATTGCGCTTTTATAATGATCGCGGTGAAACAAAAGTTATGATCGCTTGTCACAATGATTAAAGTTAACCTTTTTACCATTTGTGTATTTTCATTCTCACGTCTTTTATTAGCCAACCAAGTGCAGTAGGCTGTTCAAAAATAACTCCATAAGATTTTGTAGAGGGATTATAATTTTGGCGTTACTGATTGTGAGTGAGTCACCCTTCAGTGCTACTCAAAAAATATTGAACTATTGTAGAAACGTAGAAATGTCATGTGAAATCGAATTTTTATCAGAATGTTGTAGGGCGGGATAGAAAAAATTCCTTGGGGCGATAAAGAAAGGTGGAATGATTTCTGCGGATTATTTTTGCATACTTTATTGAAGAGTGGATCTGTGAAACATCTGGTTTATGGGTGCTGGATGCACATGTTTGGCATGTTGAAAATATTTCATGTCGTTCTTTGGCTGTCAGCGTTTTAAATTATTTCATTTAAACCACGTTTGAATTTACAGTATACTACTCTACTGCATGTAGCTAAATATGTGATACACACTTACGAGTAGAATTATCATCATTAAGGTAGTTATCTATCAAAGATCGCCTATGCATCATTTGAATTGTAGGCGTTCCCTTCAACATACATATTTTCAGATAATAAGGAGAAAATCTTCAATGATTTTTTGTGTAGGCGATTCTCTACTGCTACCAGTAGAACACTTGAAATTTTATGTGTGCAAGACGCGGTTTGGTTTGTGCAAACAGATTCCAGTACTTATTGCCAGTGGAATTGACGAGCATGATTTTTAAATGTGACTTTTGTAATGGCAAGTGAGCACAAGGATATAACTGCCAGACAGGTTCTTTATCAACTGAATATACAAAACCAACAACAACATGGCCATTAAAATCCGGAGTGGAAAAATACTCGAGATTGCATTGCTCATGAATTTTTCGTTGCTTATTTGTAGTTTTTATGTCGACTTGGTATTTAGAAAAGACCTCTTTAGTGTCCCATATTGTTTTTATAGGGAATACGAGTAGGATTTATGTGGAGCTCTTTTTATGTGAAGAATAGAGGACAAACGAGCGTTTAAAATCTATTTGATGGCACATTTCTAGTCGTACGCAACGCACTGATGAACCATGTTTTGTTTCCAGAGTAGTCTCCTCGTGTCTCAAATCTCCATCTCCATCACATTTCTCCCAACAGCTTCTATGTACTAGACAATCAGTTTTGAATCTCTTCCCTCTTTCCTATTATTATTCATTTCAGTTTGTAGGTACGTAGTAAAAGTGGCAATTTTGTTATCCAATCTCATTTTGAACTTTGCACTTTACATCTTATTTAAGATTACTATTTGTGCATATTTTGTACAGCATCAGTATGCAAAGTGATAAGATAAGACGTGCTAAATAGATATTGGAATAATAATTTAGTGGAGACTGTAGAGAGTGCATTGGCCATTAGAATAATATCGCATCGTTGCCTCTCTTCCACATTTATTGCTAATTCTGCAGTCTTCTTCTCTGTGTGCTGTTATTTAGTGCAGCTGCAGTACACAATGGGCTATATAAATACACGTACATGCATATTTGTGTAGTAAAACAGCAAATTAAGGCGTAGATGGTTAAAGAATTGGCAAGGGGCGCTACATAGTCGTCTCAAATATTTCACTGTAGTACTGTTATAAAGTATAGCCGTGCTCTTGCCTAGTTGAATTTTCAGTAAGTGACGTAATATGTCTTTTTTAATCTTGGCTGCTACAATAGTTGTAAGTGTGATTACTGTTGTCGTTAGTTTAGAAGAGAGAGAGAGAGAGAGAGGATGAACGGGTTTTAGAATTCTGTTCCCTTCGCGGGTCTCTGCTGCCGCAAAGTAATAATGTAAATAGGTATTCTCAGCTGTAAGAAGCATTGAGACGAAGAAAAACAAGTCCTTTTAACTGCTCTCCTAACACAATGCAGTCAAAAGTTAAAGGGGGGGAATTTGCTGCTGATGTATCATGGAGGAAATTACAGTTTGAAGGAACACATGTCACTAAATATGGGCCATTTCCATGAAAAATTACTTTAATGGAATTCACTCTACTAACGCTAACGTTGTTGTGTCTGCGTAGTAATCTTTGCAATTTAAAGTTGTCGCTGTTTGCAACTCACTGGATCCTCTGTAGTAATAAATATATTTATATATGGTTACGCTTTAACCGTCTTTTACCATTCTACATATAACTGCACGTGGAAAATGTTCTACTTTTTCGAGTCACCGATGGGACAACAAGTCCAAGTGCATTGTAATAATTAAGGAGAGGCTGAACACTAGGTTCACTCTTCATTAAATCTATATAATGTTTCTCTCGTAGATGGAACACATTGTCAGGTAAACCAAGTTTCTCAACGCTCTAAAAAGAACACCTTTAAGAGGAAAAAAAGCGACAAAAATATGAATTATGGAAATGGTTACTATTTGCTACCACCAATGTTAGTTTATTAAGGACGTTTGCGTGTCCTCTTATAAAACAAACAGTAAGCCTCAGTAACAGTCAACATAATCTATTATTAAATTCCTGTGCTTTGAATACACCGATTACAGACGGCCCCCAACAGGAATTCTACAACAGCGTATCCATTTTGGAAAAAATTATCTTTAGATTTCGTTGGATGGGTCAATGTGTGTACATTACAGTGTATACTATGCAGGAACTGTTAGCGGTTAAGACCGACTTGATTCCACTCGATGGCAATGCAAATATTATGTGAAGGGTATACAATAGTGTTGATTTCCTGTTTGCAAACCCTGTGCCTAACCATTTGGGCTCTCTATGCTATTGGTGTTTAGAATGTGGGACGCAAACACTCCAAAAAACATAAACACTCAAATTCAAATGCGACAGAAGTTAAGCTGAACTCAGAAAATAAGTAATATAACAATAACAATACTTATTCATGCAAAGTATATTTAGAACGTTGTTCATAAAATTACAAAATACAACAAGAGAGTAATATTACCTCATTGTCCTTCTCAATTCTAATAATGAAGTCTGAAACAGTCTCCATTTTTGACTTTGAAAACCTCTTGAAGGTCACAATGCAGATTATTTTCAACAAATTATCTGTCGTGTTAACAACAGCAGTTGACATTATACAGGATCATAATTCAACTAGAGGTGCACAGCACCGTATCAAGAGAACAAGCTTATAATTTTTTTATCCAACATAGGATCGTATTAAGTAAAAGATAAGTGTATTTTGAGATTTGATTACATATCAAATGAAAAAAGTTTGTGTTGCATGAACTTGTAATTTTCATGAATGCTGTCAAGTTGAGCTCAATTAATTGGAATATTTATGCCTCCATGTGCAAACATTGTAGAAATTTGTGATATGTAACCGAATACAATAATTTTCCATGTAAATAAGACTCCTTGTAGCAAAAATTCGTGTGAAATATGATAGAAAGAGACTTTCTGCTCAGAGAAACATTTTGTAAGCCGAAACGATTGTAATAATAAGAAGATAACTTAAATCTAGTACTTTCAGTGTGTATTATACACTCGTATATTTTTAGCCTTTGGTACACTGATCGACCTTTTTGCTTTTGTAGAGGGCGAAAATATATTTGGTTATGCGAAGAAATAATTGTCAGTATTTGTTGTTGAGAATGGAAATAGTGGAGCGTGCACGCTTTGAGTCGTGACAGTTTCTTAAGATATTTGTAAACAAGTAACTGGATTATATATTTCTTTTATTCAAACTTCTCTCTTGACTCTTTTGCCTGCACATAGAGACCAGAGAAAGGGGAAAGAGCGTCAGAAAGTCAACTCGGATTCACTTTCACATTTCGGCTTCCCATTACCAAGTCAAATATAATGCAGAATTTAGGGGATACGATGCCAAAAACTTATCCAGCGAAACAAATGGCTATTTACTTTCGTATACCGCAAACTCATTCTACTTGTACACATCACAATCTCTGCATATCCACACAAAAAACACGCATCCCTTCTCTCTCATTGTTAGGAACACGGTAACTTGATTTCATAGCATTATTGGCAAACCTGGCCCCTACAAAATTTACAGAAGAAAATAGAGAAAGTGATAGAAAAAAATGTAAAAACCGAGGATGGAATCTATTGGTTGTCTTGTCGTACATGGAATAATAACGTTGTATAGTATGGTATTGGCTCCGGTTTTGGCGTAGCCCACCACCACAGGCCCCATTTACTACAAAGAAAGAAACCGAAAAGATTTCTTCCAATATTCTCTTTTATCGCCAATGTGACATTTTATTAAGTTTTCACAGTCTAGCCTTATTTAAGGTTGATATATAGTTACGTGTTTGTGCTTGCTGCACTCATAGATGAAGAAAAGAAGGCAAATCTTTACATTTATCAAGATTCCCATTCACATGTTCAATAATATTATTTATACTGGTAGGAAGTATGTAGTACTGGTTTTATTGTACGCATAAGCATTTAACTTTGTCGTCTCGCAATGTTTCCCCCTAAATATAACAATGTTTTTATGACATCAGATTTAAATTTAATAATATGACTTTGGGTGTCATCCAAAAGGCAAATAAACATATTTCGTAGCTGGTGTGAACACTGAGAGCATGTAATATCGCCTGACACCTAGAAATGTTCACTGTGCTTTGCGGAATTCCGACGGGAAATTAAAAAGTAAGACAAATGTTGGTATTCTTTGGAAAATACATTCACGTGCTCTTTTCTTTGCACCATCGTGTAAGATGTGTCTGTAATCAGAATTGCTACAAATTTTGCATCCATTGTTAATTTTCTTATTATAATATCTAAAAAGCTGTTAAGAGGTTCCTCAGCTTGTGATGTTTCTCGATGATAGATTTGAAAATCTTTCAGTGATTGCATATTATGAATAGGATTGATGACATTTTGGCTTGCGATTTGAATACAGAGATGTTAATGGTAGCATTCCACCTTTGAGAGTGTTGAGATGCGACGCATAAAAAGATTTAAAGAGTGCAGCCGACTTTCTTACGGGAGTAGAATGACTGACGGGTGACGTTCACTCTGTGCAGTAGCAGTTGACGTTGATGTTAATGAGAGAGGGATTGGTATTTGAGTGGATTCAAGTGGAGATTTGTAGTAATAGTACATTTGATATTTGTCGGAGTGAGCAGGATTCGTTAACACTCGTCTCGTCACTCGGTGACATGGACATGACAAGACATTGTGAACAGAGCGTATATGAAGTGTGACGTATGGTGGCCCACAGTCTGCACCCGACAGCTGTGAGCACTTCACACAGTCACCCAACACTATCCAGCCTATTTCTAATTTTTTATAGTAAATATATTCTCTGCTTCTCTCCGCGGTAAATGAGATTAAAAGCCTTCTTTTATTGTAGTACGTGATTTATTTGTGAGAGAACTTGCGTACAGCTTGCTTTCTTGTTCCTGTGTCGTCAGCTACGCAAGTCACTCACTCAGGCGGTGGCATGGCGGTGGCACGCTCCAATACCTCTCCCTACTTTACCATTATGAAGTTGATTTGATAATAACCTCTCAGATTCTTATCATCAACATTTTGCCTATGTAGTCATTAATTTGCTGAAATAACTTATTGTCTTTGTTTTAATTATTATGCACTCGTAAATTGTAGTCGTTTAGTACTAGTAGTATAGATTGTAAGATACATAATGAATTAATTAGCGTGAATATTAATTAGTAGCTACTCTAGTTAGTTCTTTTGTGTTGTTGTTGTTGTTAGTAATGTAAACTTTTGATTGAGAACGTAAGTTATAAAGTGATTGGGGTGTCGGAGACTGACATAAAACGGTGACGTGGGCTGATGTTGTGTGTGTGACAGTCTGAAAGTGCAGCTTGAGTCTCTTTACCGCAGCTACTATGCTCAAGTCGGTTTTCCCACTCCAAGACTTGTTCCCCCCATGAAGAGAGCCAGACTGCATGTCCCGCCCGCTGGAAACTCGCGTCCGGCCAACAACAACAAAACTACAGCCTCACCCAACAGTAAACATCCCAACACGTCCCTTTCGGACCTCAAATCATATAGTAAGTAAAGTACTATTTCTTTTACTCTAATTCATATCCACCAGGTATCTATGTGTATTGTGTTAACGCAGTCGGAGTTTAATTAAAGTGATAAAATGGGAAATTTCAAATAATACATCCGTAAGCTGTAAAATTGAATATTTCATGAGGATTTTCCCCCCAATTTTTCCCATCCCACTTGGATAGCAACTTGAAATAAGGTGGGACAATTTAAAACCCTGAATGCAAGGTATAGGCCAATACTAATCAACCAAACAACGAGGCATTTATTTGCACGTTGATCTTTTGCTCGAATACTTGCATTCTTGAACTCTACTTTTGAATGGTGTGTGAAATCTCTTAGAGAACTGAGCTGTCGTGTGCTTTAAAGGCAAGGTGATGGGAAACGCAGCATAAAAATAAAAAGGTCCGAGTCACGACACAAACATTAAACGGAAGTTGAGTGACTGGTGGGGGCATTCAAGAACACTTTAGAAGTGTCCTCTCTTCTTTCTACTTTATAGCTTCAAAATTGCCGTTTGGATAAAAATCAGCCCTCTTTAGAATCACAGATAAATGTAGTTTTATGTCTGTGACCTAAAGTTTACTTTGTCCAAATGTTGTAGGGTAGGAGAGAACCGTGCACAAAGTCAACCCTTCCAGATTACTACTTTGTGCACACTTACTACTTACTCAGTGAATATGTTCATATGAGTGTACCAGTTATATGGATTCTGTGTGCTATTTGCATGCAAAACTTGTAAGGCTACATAAACAAAACGGCATTATTTAAGTTCTCACTTCTGGTCCCTCCTCCAACAAACATTTTTATTGTAGCAGCATTATGCAGATTTGCGAGTTAAACCGAAAGCTCTTATATATTCAGAATACTCACTTAAGTACTAGCACTATCTGTGTATAGTAGAGGCAGCAACAGTATGCACGTAGTGCCCCAAAGTTACAATGTAACAGTGAGAAGATGACAATGCTACAACTTAAATGGAAGGCTGAAGAGAAACGTTAGCTGCAGCAGGGGCTATTAAATTTGGTCGCAAGTGGAAATTAAACGTGACGCTGTGAACACACGCGCAAATTTTCAACAATTTCCCCCCTCCCACTTGCCACATGTTAATAACTTATATTACCATAATACAATACACTAATGTTGGCTGTGTGTGTACTGCACATAGCAACAGAGTTAATTAGTCATGTTAATAACGTGAGAGTTACTGGCATCCGCTTGGACAACTATACCCACATGTAGTCTTTTATAAAGAAGTAGTATCAGTAGATGTTAATGGGATGCAGACTGGAAGTTCACCACGTTGAAAGTGACTTTGGGATTGGAAATGAGGCATGTTGTATGTATAATGCGACTGAAGGGAGCAGAGACAGAAATATTTTCACTGTGCCATAACCTCCATTATCGGCAGTCAAATAAATCATAAAAATAGCAGAGTACCCTCTCAAACTTTCCCTTATACTTTTAATTCGCTCGTTTCTATTCCTTTGTTCTCCTTTGCTCTGCTCCTCTGCATCCATAAGATCAGTCCTTCTCTTCCTTTCTGTTCACACGACTGTTTCTCTCGAACAACATGTCTTGGCCAGTCCACATTTTCAAATATCTTCTATCTGCAACACTAATCCGCATTCAAACATTAATTTATGACTCGGGGCACTGTACAAATCATAGCACAAAGTAAATCTTCTCAGATTTGTCCAATTCTGCTAAACCACATTCTTAACTCCAATTTTCTGCTGCATTGTCTTTTATTCCTATTTTATTCCACGTTTAACCAATAGGCACAAAAAGTGTTTTAACATTTCATTATTAGGGCTTATTCGTTTATCGTTCGTTTCTTAAGGCCGATGTTTACATTGCGAGTGTAGGTTATTTATACATACTTGTTTAAATCGGTTGTACATAGTTCAAAGAAATGAATCTCTCTTTGTCAGTCCCAGCCTTTGTTGTTGTTGTTGTTGTTGGCATCGAATTTTAGTCGTAAGATTCCTTTCAACTCTGATAAGTTAATTAAAACTATAGTATCAGTAGGAAGTTCTAATAAGAGACCGGAAGTGCCTTAACAGCAATAAAAACTATAGCTGCTTATTTCTACATATTATTAACGTTTTGCCACACAGATCCATCCACATGTCAAATGACGAGTAATGAGTAGCGTTGATCATGTGGCCCCACTCCAATGCCTGTTTTTGTAATGCCACTTAAATATTAGACTTTCCTATTATGGGGTATGTAAACTGTAGCTGTAATTATCATGTAAGAAGTTTTATGTATAGTTTATACTATACTGTGTGGTTGCTCCTTTGTTGTAATTTTGTGTCGTAAGTTGTGGTGCTCCTCTGTGGGAGATTAAGATTTTCCCTTTGTAAATTTCTTTCTCTATAATTATCGCCTCCCATTGTGCTTAATTTTACTTTCTCCTGCTTCATTCAATTCTCTGCATGCTTAACGTTTCAGTTGTGGCCCCTATAGTCATATAGGAGATATTATTACTACAGTAGTATATACCTAGTAGGTACAGTGTGTATTGTATTTATTATTAAAAGTAAACGGGCCACCTAAGTGTATAAGAAACGTCTCTGTGTGCTCTTGACTGTCTATCTTAATTGTGTGCTTTGTGGAAGCACCTGTGTAAGCATGCGAACGGAAATGTGTGTGTAGTGTGTGCGCCATCCTTTTCTTATTGTTCGTAGGGGTGGCATTATCTACGTATTTTCTGCTTAACTCTTACACAGAACCCAACTTGAAATTACAAAGCAATTGTTCCCAAGAGAAAACTGCAGGAATTTTATCAAAACGAGCAAAAGGCTGATTGCTGCCAATAATCGCAGTGATAATAGAAGAAGAGCGACTCACACACAAATGTACAAGTGACAAGGAAGAAGAAGGAGAAGCCAGACCGCTATATGCTTCCCTACTACAATAATAATGTACCGTTTCCTAAATAGTTCTGGTGCTACTCTCATTGTCAGACTTAATTGTCTCGGTACTTTTAGCCACAATGAGCGGTGCTCTCAGTGCAGCAGACAGCAATTTCTTCTCCGTTTCCATGATGAGATAAAGGAGATGTTTCTCTCCCTCATTACAGTTCGGTTCCACTTCATAACATTTTACTTTTATCACACTCATCGCCATGTCTTTGTCGTCTCCTCAACGTCCCTACTATTCTGCTTACTACACAGATAACAGAAAGATTCCGCTGCTGCTGCTACTATGTACTTCTGCCTTCCTTGTAAAGCTCAACTCAGCCGCCGAAACTATAAAACCGTCTCTATGTCCACAAAAACGTGTTTCAGTCATTTGTGCAGCACACAAGTGAGAGAGAGAAATTGCTCAAGAAGATATCGAAATGGGATCGGAACTTTTAACTGCATACTCCCTACGTGTACTACTCCAGTAGGGCTGCCACAGTAAAAGGCAGAAAATAGATGTATAATGTGTGTAGCAGCACAGAGTGAGAGAAGTGTGGGCTAATAAGTGAGGTAGCCTTTTGAAGGAGTTTGGCCTCGTTGCACACAGCACAGTCATGCTGTTGTTAAGGAGCGTACTAGAGGAGAGGGAGATTAGCGGTATCTTGATGAGATAAATGAAGATTTGTTGGCATCAGGTTGATCATTGTAGTAGTAGTACAGAAACGTTTCCCAAACTCTTCTCTCCTGCCTACGTACGTTTTGACGGCAGAATAACTCATTAGATTCCCACAGCTCTCTCCGACTTGTAGTATGCTTTACCTGGCTCTTTCTCTCCTTAATGCTCATAAAGCCCCGCCCTAAGTCGCTGCTCCATTCATTACGTCTAGCTTACAAGTTATAGAAGAGTTTGGAAAAACATTTTTGTAGTTAGAGGATCCACGAAGCCACTTCTGTTCACAAAGTAACATGTGTGATGGGGAAAGAAGAAAAGTCGATTATAATAGACGACTCTAAAAATAAATTCACTTTTTTAAAAGTGTTGTGTGATGTAATATACGATTCATCTATTATTATCTCTAATATGTTGCTACTATACTACATAGTGTATTTGTAGTTAAGTATAGAAGTATTGCAAAACTTGGGAAAGTAGTAAGAGCAGTCAAGTTTAGACAAATGGAACTGTGAAAAGCAATTGTAAGTTCAAATGGGACCCTCTACCCCTCTGCTAAACACTTTTAATGTCAATTGTATTGCAAAAGTTTTTCAAGAGTCAATTTCTAATGTTTTGTTATTGCCTCAAAGGACACGCACTCACATGTGTGACATTTTTTGTACTTTTCCACTATTTTGAAGTTTTCCATTTGGGGAAACTCAGTATTAATGTGCCTGTAAACTGGATAAAAACGTTCGAAACCATTAAATACTGAGCAGAATGTTCGCAGGAATTCTGCTACTAAAAATAGAAAATAGAAAAAAATAAGCGTATTTTCGCCTTGTAGTTTGTACATATGTTCAAATTCAAAGGGACAGAACCGTAGAATATGCCGTAATCTATAGAGGCATGGCATGGCATGGCAATCCTTTGGATCTGTGTATTTTTCGCACAATTCATACTCTGAGAATGAAGACTGAAATATTGATCGCCATTGTCACAGCTAATCTTATTGGACGCCTTTAGCCATAGGTCTCTGTTTTGGTGCCCAGTGTGTGCAGAATGTGTTGGTTAGTACTTAATAGTTATTCAAGTGTCACGAAATGTCATTTTGCATAGCTTAACCCATTGGATAGTACATACATAGGCGATGACGAAGATGATGCGAGATATCCGGTGCAACTAGTTAAGACAGCTTTAAGAGTACATTTTAGAAAAGTTTGCGTGTGACGATGGAACTGATCCGCCCTCCGCCCACTGCTCCTCATGTATGCATAATATTCTGTGCCAATATCTACGACCAGGCTGAAATAAAACTGTGCTCCATCCACAACTTTTTGTCTCAACAAAGAAAAGAAGATAATTGCCTTGTCGGTCTTAAGTGACGATTTTCAGTTTGGAGAAATTGCATTATCATTGCCCTAAGAAAATCCTCCACTCGCTTTCCACGTACATTTAATCTTCTGCTCGACTCTTCTTGACTTCGTTCTTGTGCTGGTCTCCTTTCTCTTCAGAATTCCCATTTCAAAGTTGACGCAACGACCAAGATTCAATTATTTGACTTGGGATTAGGACAAGTACCAGAACGGCGACATGCGTACTTTCACATCTTTTTCTCCGATTTTTCCTTACTTTTTTCTATCCCATTTTCTACTCTGTGTATACACATTGTTCTTTATAATCCCCACCTTCCCTGCTCCGTGGGATCCTGCAAATTTTCATACATAAATCGCACTACCAATTATTTTTAATACATAACCGTTTAAACTTCAACATGATTGTTTCCGCTCTTTCACATGGACATTGACTTTTTGACGTGTTTACTGTTCAAAAGAAAAATTGAACAAGTGTAGCGAATATTATTAATAACAAGGCGATATTTAGATGTAAACTCATAGCTTGCGTCTTAAATTTACTCACCTGCAGAAATTGCACTTTCAATAATGTGCATATTATAGTTCTGTTGCACACATGCGTGTTCCCATTGCTACATTTTCCATTGAGGATTTGAGAAAAAGTTATAATGTTGCCGTCAATAACAATTAACGAAATAGACTAAAAATATTTAGTTTCTTTGAAATTCATTTGAATTTGTAGGCAGTCCGTGTACATTTGAAGTATTTAACGTGCCAACAGGTGACTGTGTCATAATCAAATGCCCAAATGACTGTTTAACAGTTGTTGACATAGTCAACGGCGGCTTCCTTTGATTTTCTAAATACTACAACATGGTAGTAGTGCGTCGTTATCTGTGTGTAACATCAAAGTGGCTCAAAGATGAAACGATTATTTCTCTGGTTTTCCAGGTACGCCGGATATTTTAATTTGTGGAAATTGCCGGGAGCTGTTTTCGGAAATAGAGCAACTCATGGAACATAAAAAGACGTATTGCAAACTCCGTTTTACCTGTAAATGTCATATGCTCAATGGCTGCAAATCCAGTAAGTTCTATACTTTCTCTTTCATATTACTTAGTTATACTCATACTTTGTGTACTACCTACAAGTTCAATCTTTTAATCCCCAACATACTGCACACAAGGCTCAGACTGTTAATTATCATGTCAAAGTTTCAGTGTTATTAAACCACCACACACCCACCATAAAACATGAATATGGCATAAATTATTATAATACAAACAGCAGCTGCTTTTATGTGTGTAGTAGAATATTCGCTCGATTAAAATAATCCGTGAATTTCTGTGTATTCACAGAGAGAGAAGAGAGACAAAGACAACTTTGTAATACATTAGCCGGTCTATTTACAAACAATCAGCAATGCGGAGGCAGATATTTATTTTACCTCGTTACAAAAGCAACTATGTAAGTTTTGTTCATGTGCTCGGCTGCACCCACCGCATGTTGGAATCAGAGCTGGAAATCGTTCAGAGCATGCAAACACCCGTTTTCTCTCTCTTTCTCTTTCTGTTATTGTAATGTGTACCTACGAATTCCAACCTTCACTTATTTAACCATCACTACTACTTACAGTTATGTACACACTGTGTACATTATAAGCAAAAATAAAGAGTGATGCCATCGTTAGAAAGGAATTCAATTGAAATGTTAATAATACTACTACTAAGACCAAAGTTGTAGTTCAAAATTGTAAATTGTCACACACAAAGTACAGATAGAGAGGCGCTCAATTTTACAAAAGAATTGTGATGCATGTGGAATACTATATGGATTAATGTGTGTTGATGTGTTAGATGGGACGATAAGAGACTGTTAAAGTAGACTATGTTTAAAGATAAAAGAATGTTGGAGGCTTATTTAATTAATGGGATCTGCTTGGTAACAATAAGTAAGAGTGATGCAGTAGCCAAAAGATGAAATAATCTGTGTGCTTTCACCATTCATTTTAAATTTGTTCTGGTGGGACTACTTATACACTTATACTTATACTATATTGGTAGTGCAGACTACAGTATAGTAGTACTCAGCAGTAGGACCTTGGAGTAGATTTATGGCTTTAATGATATTTATAAGGAGTCTTGTTTAAAGCTCGAATTCATGGATGTACAAATGCGTCAGTTCAAGTCGTTAGCCAGTGTAAAGAACATCTGTTTGATGATTTGTGGTGGAAAGTGCACGGGAAAGTTACACTGTGTACAGCCACAAAGTATTCCCCACAGTAGCAGCAAGCAGCGCACTAGCAGCCAGACGACTCACTCGTCTCGTCATCATTCCGTTCGTTTTCTCTCTCTCTCTCTCTCTCTCTGGTCCACACGAATACCCACAACTAATATAACATGCAACTCTACTCACACACACTCTGAGAGTTGAGAGAGAGAGCTCAGAGAGAGAGATGAACTTTCATGAAACTATTGTTCCTCTTTGATTTGCCTGGCTGCTGCCTTTAGAAATTGTTAGTTAGTGAAGAGAGGGCGAAGAGTGGAGAGTTGTGGAGTTGAGCTGAGACAGAATGAGTGGATTGGATGGTCGGGCGAAGCCGAACGCAAAGCCACAAGCACCACACTCACAATTACCATTTCAACTTTCCTTCTCCGCTTCTGCTCTAATTAATTTTGATCTATTTTTATTGCTTTTTAACTACATCTAAGCCAAAAATACATTAAGATTTGTTCCACGGAATATTTCAGACTATGGAATTGTATTTACTGTATTTTTATGTTTAACAATAGCAGGTAGACTTATGTAACACAACTGTCAGTCTCCATTACTTCCATTACGTTTCCAACATTTTCTGTTGGCAATGGAGCGACCTGATTCGAATTCCTCTGCTATTGTCATTTGCACCATGAGAGAGAACTTGCGCTAATTAATGAAAAACGTGCCTCTTCTGTGTCAATCCCAATCATCTTTTTGCCAAAACAGTCAGCTGTTATTTGCAGGCTTTTGCGAACTGACGAGTGCACTATAATATATATAGGGTATATATTATACTGCAGGCAGAACGACTCAGATGAAAATAAACACACTTTTAGCTTTGTCATTATTGTATTTAGCAATGGGACGGCCATAAACTTTATAGAAATTGTAGAGGTGAATATTTCTGATTACGAGTATAATAATTCAATGGTCGTAAGAAAATGAATGGAA
Source organism: Plutomurus gul (assembly GCA_019776185.1). Lineage (NCBI taxonomy): Eukaryota > Metazoa > Arthropoda > Collembola > Entomobryomorpha > Tomoceridae > Plutomurus > Plutomurus gul. The sequence continues at coordinate 39,736 of JABASC010000291.1, forward strand.
GGAGCGCTTTACGCTTCTTTTTTAACGTTAATGGAAGGCGTGGGGATAATGACATGGTTATAACTTAAATTAATGCAAGAGACTGAATCATCTGACTTTAACGAGTTCAAAAGTATAGCAGACTACCGTTAGTTAACGCAGACTTTCCTACTATCGTACTGCTGGCTCAAAACGTGGACATTATACTTCTTATGGTGAATATTTACACAGATGAGAACAATTCTCATCTGTGCAACCATCACATTTCTTTTTGCAAAAGGACGTCATTCCGTTATCACGCAGTTTGATTTTCCAGCTGTACATATATCCTTATTCATAATTCGCAGGGCAGCTGAGGGGTACAATGAGAATAATTTTCAGCAACGTTATTCGTGAAAACAATGGAGCCCGGTAGTTGCATGCATCGAACGAGTGTTGCGTTTTCACGGTTGGCAAGCAGTTCACAGCACTTATCATTAGTGGCACGCGAAAAAGAGCGGCGGCCACCGAATAAGTGAAAGCGTAGTAGAGCTCTGAATCCATTATTTCCAGTCGAGGGACTTTGTTGGTTTTGTTGGACTGGAATTTGTAGAGATTGAACTGCGTACTATCCGAAATAGGAATTCTGTGAAGTGAGAGATATTAATTTTATTAACCACATTTGTTTTTCTCTCTGTGTGTTGTTTTCGCAGAAACTCCCGGAGACGAGCCAGCCTCTCTGCTCTGTTCACAATGCAAAGATTCGTTTCACTCTGCATGGGATCTGATGGTGCACGTGCAAGCGGCTCATATGCTCAATATTTACCAGCTGAGTGGCGTGGAGCCGATGACGACCAGCGCCACCACCACCACCAACAGCACAAACACTACCGCCGCCACAATCACCACCCCAACAATTTCCAACATCCAAGCGCTCACCTACCCAAACAAAGACCAATCCGTAAGTCTACACCCTTTACTTTTGAAAATAGAAATCTATTTTCTGTATTTGCTTATTATAAGACTATTTCTTCAACGGTCAAACTAGTTGTCGCTAGTAGAAAGAGTGAGAGTCGTGATCTTTCGAAAATAATACGGAGTACCAGCTGTTGCTAGCCACCATCACAAAGAAAATGCAATTTAGAGCGAAAATTGCAAATGACTATGCATGTATGTATGAGAGTGGACTGTATGATACGTTCGGGAGTTTTTTTACATCATCAGTTCATCCGCTTCTTGCTGCCAATCCTCGACAATGACATTAGATGTCACTGTGACTCACCCAATGTTGAGTTCTTGGATTTAATCAGCTCTCGATCAATTGGAAAAGTTGCTGCTGCTGCTCAGATTTGCAAATTCAATAATAAAACAGCCAGTCAAGTCAATTTAGAAGAGGATCGCTCTCTTCTCTGTACATATATATTATATTAGATTGTAAATATTGAAGTATTATAGAGGCCAATATTGAAACTACATTATTACTTTGTATATACAAATATAGCATATGGAGTGGATGGGGAGTAGTTGCCGTAAGGTGCAATATGAAACACCCTTAATAGTGTGTCCACATAGAAAGAGGCGCACATATTACTACGAATGCTCTCTTTAATGTATTCCAGATACTTACAATAAGTTTCTGTGTGTACTGCAGCTCTTTTACAAGGGTAATAGCTGTGTGTGCTGCTGCGATCGTGTTTACCGTCGATATGCATGTGTACACGAGATACGAATATATACGAACGTCGAGATTGCTTTAATACCAGTAGTGCTCATAGAACTAACAAAAGTAAGTGTGGAGAAAGTAGTACGGAGTTGTAGAGTGAAGGAATAGATACAAGTCTGTCGTAAGTGTGTTTGCTCTTGCATGTTAGTCACTTACTCACCCGCGCTGCCGATTGAATTTCCCTTTTTATCTGCTGGCACTTTCCGAAATTTGTATCAAATGCGCAACGTTCTAAGTGCCTAGTGCCTATAGTGCCTGCTGGTACACTTTAACAAATGACGTCGTCAAAACATCGAATCCACCACTCACCACCACCGGGGATTTCATTAAAACAAAGAGAATTTTTGCAAACGTAATTGTACACAAACGAGTAATCTGATTGGCCATGGGCAAATTACTACGTTGATTGCTCTCTGTTGATTTAAATGACGTCGTCGTTGCTGCTGCTTAATGATCCAGACGAGAATTAATGAAAGTACTCGCTCATTTTTTCTGATCCATTATTGGATGGGGAGGCCTTGGCTTGGAGGCAGCAGGCTGGGGGCTTGTGATCATCTTCCAAGGAAAAAGTTATGTGAAAAGCATTCTCATTCTCTGAAAAGGAAACATGAAAGTTGTGCCTTGTGTGCTGCAGATTTTATTGAAGGATATGTTACCTCCTCGCTACTCTACTTAACGTATTAAAGATTCAAGATCGATCATATACGGCCAATTTATAGTTCCGTCATTTTTTATAGATGAATGTGCATCTGCGTGTGTGTCTGTGTGTGTGGAAGGAAGGGCGACAGTTACATCCGGACATTAGCGTCTATAGCACCATCGTCGTCATCAACCTATACGACGTTTCGCACAAAGTCTTTTTTCTACGTGAAATTTTCGTTTATTATTAGCGTAAAGTATATACATATATTTAGTAGATACTCACTTAACTCCTTAAGTAGTCGTCGTCTATTTTCCATTCTCCTCAGCCTTTGGGAGCGAATTTTTGTCGCCGGAGTGAAATGTCACCTTTGAAAATCTGCCCTAACACAGATCTCAATTTCGAAACATTTTAACTGCACTCCCATGTTGCCTTTTGATGAATCAATCTGTATTATTTTAGATGACGCACTTATCCTCGGCACTGCACCAATTTCCTTATACGAGTAAGGGCCGCCAAAAAAATCTCCCGGACAAATATCTCAGCTAACTGTAAGGTGTAGGTACTAGCTTTTCACATTGTCTTTCCACGATTCCGACTCCATTTCAGCTTTCTGGGAGGAAATAAACAGAAGTTACTGTTTCCATAATGACTCTTATGGGCATACAGTAAAGATGGCAATATCTCTGTCTGTATACATATACAAAGAGTTGGAATTTGGAATGGAAATCCGTTACAACCACATACAACTAGTGTAGGATATGACTTTACATTCTATTTTCATTTATATGGAATGAAATGCGATGGTAATGGAAATAAGAAAGAGAGAGAAAAGGTAGTCTTAAGACGAGAAATAAAATCGTATGGCCGTGGTCTACCTCTCTCTCTCTCTCTCTCTCTACAGAGGAGACAGTCATTTGGGAGGGAGTGGAGAATGTCATAAAATAGAGAAATGCCGCAGACGACGTTTCTTCTCTTGTGGTGGTTGTGCATGTGGCCATGTCTTGTCGCTCCCTTGTCGTCGCTAACCCATGCTTTGTTACATATCTCGGGCGAAACTGGTGATGGCTATGTAATCTGATCTGGATGGAAATATGAATCCATCCAAATAAACGTGCTCAATTCCTCCTTCGTCACATCACATTCCTATTTCCTGGCTCGCAAACTTCCCCTCAAAAGACCAGTAAAGAGCCACACAGTCTATCTTGTAAGGTAAACTGGTCGTCGTATCCATCTGGATAAGTTAGTGCTGTTGGCTTGTAAGTTGTTTCCGCGCGCGACAATAATGTCCACCCTTCCTCTAATATTCTTTCCGGGCTAATGACTGTTCCAATCATTATGCCGTCGTCCTTTTATCTTCCACTTTCACCTACGTCGTCGTCCTACTTGCGTTTTCACATCACTACACATAATAATCATATGTTTTCCTGCTGCCGCCACTCAACCTCTCAACTCTAACTTGTAGTGCAAAACGTCGTGGGGTGCCTCTCCACATCTTATAATAATTTCACCAACTGGCTTTCTCTACGAGAACAGCACACGATAAGTCGAGAGTGAAAGTCGTTATGGTTAACACCTACACAGGAGAAAAGAAACATTGAGCAAAAAGTGTTTCTTTTTCTTCGTGCTTTGTAGTAATGGTTGGTCTATGATGTGTTAAAACACTTGAGTACTACAAGAGAAAGCTGTTCAATTGAATAGAAAATGGTATTAGAAGAGCCCTTCTTTCATGTATAGGGACACCCTCCCACAGTGAATGAGTGGTCGGTCGGTGCTTTCACAAAAATCTGAGACTGAGCAAGAGAATTGTCTTTCAATTTTTCCGATTTGGTGTGCAATCCTGGAAATGTGTGTTATGTTGTAGTGCAAGATTCTGTACAAAAGGTATGTAGGTATGCATTTATGTTTATCGAGAACTTTCCGTTGTGTCAGCATATCAGTTTATTGTGTAGTGTACATCTGTGTGTGTGTGTGTATACATGTGTTTGTATCAGCAGCTCCTCTCTCTCGGCAGATGACATCCATTCATGTCGCCTAACTCATCAAAATCCTTGAAGCGTTCAGTCGTGAGAAAGTTTCATTTCATTTTCCGCATTTACAGCTTCTTCTTCTTCTGCTTCATAATATCCTCTGTCTCGCCGTCGCCACCACCGAAACTGTAGTGTACAGTAGTGGCCAATGCCAACAACACCGCACCGACTCCAAGCTACATTACACGGAAGATGAGTAGAGATTGACGATGAACCAATCGATTTCCTTTGATCTCTCATTTCATGGTTTTCTTGCAGTCCTCCTGTATTCATTCTGTGAACTGCATTATATGAGTACGTGGAAGAATTATTAATAAATTCATTCCGCCATCCTTAAACTTGGACCAAGTTGCTGTTCTACCAACAGGAAAATGAGCAATTCCCTTTACTCGTCGTCGTCATGTCATAACGCCAAGGAAACTTCAATGGAGCCGTATACTTAGTTAGAGACCTCGTTCCCCATGGAACTACTACTACCACCACAACCACTTCATCATCTCTCCCCAACATCTCAGAGAGGAGAAACTCTTAATCCTACCTGCATCGGTTTCCTAATATAGCTATTTTTATATAGCGAGATATATAGAGCATTGCAAAATTCATGAATACATTGTTGGTTCAGTTGGCTGTTGGAGATTGAGGGTAAACAAAATGAACAAACATTACTTCAGCTCTCCAAGTGCCACTACCATCAAATCATCTTCAACATAAGCAGCACAAGTGCTACAAACACAAATGTAATCAGAGAACATAAATATACGCTTCAAGAAAGCAAGAAAGTGAGCACGCATTCAACAGCGTTATATCTGTTTGTGTTCTCGAGCAAGCTGCGAAAACCAATTATTACCAACCAAACTTTGTTCATGGACAACTCCTTGAATACGATTTTCATAATTAAGAATTAACTAATTACAGTAATTAATTTTCTGTAGAATTAGTAATTAAAATTGAAAGAAAAGTTAGTCGGAAAGATTTTTGTGTTTTCTGTGAAAGTGTGTGAAAATTAGACCAAACGTATTGCACACTGGAATTTAGATATAGGGCAAAATTTGTAAAATACGAGTATATTACGATTAATTAATAAGATTTAAAGCGCAGTGACTACTGCAGTACAGTAAAAGAATAGAGTGCTTAGCAAATTTGTGTACAAGGTGTAAGCATTGCTTTCAGTGGAGGAGGAGGAAAATGGAAAGAGCAGTGGATCCTACATCACTCACTCAGTTATACGCGGTAATATTCATTTACCATGGCCGTCGTCTCATTTCCCTTTAAATTAACTCTCATCCTCGTTTTACCTTTACTACAGGAACAGTCTCTCTCTCGACTTCTCTTCCTCCTCTCAACTTACTTAATACTACATTACACTGTAGAGTCCATTCTTTATTGTTGTTGTTGCTGGTGCTTTTGTTGAGGAGTCAGTGAGTGCAGGGGAATCCAGTCAGACTACTACTACTTACTATACATGTAATCTGATAAGGTTCGCACTACAATTCTGTAGTGGTGCTTCGGTACGCATTAAATTCTCTCTCTCTTTTGTTTAACAGGTCTACTAGAAAATACAATGCGAGCTTGACTAAACCATAACTCACAAAAGAGAAAGTGTTTGCATTAGTTTGGCTTGTAGCTGTGTGCGGTACTTGTACGTGCAGTAGCATGTATCCAGTGTATTAGTGGAGAGCGTTGGTGGTGAAAGTTTCGAGAAAGCTACTGCTGCTGCTGTTGCGTCTCTCCACAAAAGAAGGAGAGGAAGACTTTCTAATGGCTAATAAATGTTTAAGTGTGCAGAGGTAAATTGAATAGAATGGTGGTGCGGGGAGAGAGAACAATGGAGATAGAGTCACTATTGGTCTAGTAGGACAATAGTGTGTAGCCATTGACAATGCAGCAGCAGCTACGGAGAAAGTATCGTAGAGAAGAAAGTAGTGAAAGTGCAGTCGTGGGGACAGGGGAAAGCGCTCTCTCCATAATTGATCAGAAAGGAAATTGACTATTGAATAGAATTGTTCTGCGTAAGAAGAAGAAGCTAAAGTCTGGAGAAGAGTGTGAGGTAGTAAACAAGCGAGAGCCTTAATAGTTGGAGACGGTAACTAATGGAGAGGAATTTGTTTGTTTGACAGGACGGAAAAGACTTTGGGGAAAGCAACGGGAGCAGCTGCAGCAGCAGTGGAGACTGTGGCGGCAGCAGCGTTGGGAGCGTCAACGGCCCCCCCAACAACACAACCACCATCAACAACAACAACAAGAACGCTCTGCTTGCTCTGCGACCGAACGGCAATTTAATGGGCGACACTTTGAGTCTGATGGAAGACTCTCACTGTCAAACAGATGACCTTTCTTCCTTGTGTAATAATCATCGTGGAGAGATTTCCTCGACATGTTCTAACTCTACCAGTACGTCAACTTCCACTTCGACGAACACTTGCACTCCACTTGTAGACCACTGCCTGTTGTCGCTAGACTCGCCCGCCGCCACCAACAATAACATGGTGTCCAGTCAGGTCGTCATTAAGAACGAGATCGTTGCGGATGCGATCGCAGCCGAGCAGCGGATGCTGGTGACTCCGCCTGAGCTACTTCAACTGCAGCAGCTTCATCACCAACAACTCCAACTGCAACAACAGCAACAACAACATCAGCAACTGAACGGCAATGCCACCATCATTTCATCATCAAACTCCTCAGCCGTTGTTGCTAACTCTTCTTCGTATCCCATGGAAGCTTCCACACAAACTTTGCAGTTGGACAGTCCCACGATGACTGCCACAAATAACTTTGAAGAGCACCAGCGCCGCACGGTAAGTGGACTTGGATTAACGATCTGCTGTCTTCTCTCCTTTCACCTTTCTCCTTTCTTTATACACACTCTCTGTGTACAAACAGCTTTCTCCAACCTAAATTTCGCCTCTGTATACTCTGCACATGATAAATATGGGTCTACTAGTGTCGATATGAGATTTGTTTACGGTCGATGGTGCTCTGGTGCTGGTGGACAGGACATGGTACTTTCCTCAACTCACGTATTGTAGCTTGTAGCGGTGCCCTTATTTTCATTGATGTGCTAATAGGACATTAGTAAAGTGACGTTGTCGCGTATTCGTTCTCCTTTTTACTCGAATCGCCAACTTAAGTTCTATTTATCGTGCGTACCCACTAGTATCTTGCTGTCTTGTGTAGTTCGGTGCGCACGGTCCTTGAAGTACCTATACATCTATAGTGCCAGACTACGGAACGTGCTACATTTTCTTCCTAAAAAGAGAGGCTTACTATTGATGAATGCGTAGTTTGTCCGTAGGGGAGGGTGGGTACAATTGTTTCGCTTTTTTTCAGTGAATTTTCTCAGCCAAAATTTGGCCGGTAAAAATGAAGTGATATTGCACAAAGATGTTAAATGTATCTGTGCACATTATCATATTTTTTATTTAATTTATTTATTCAAGGTGGAAGCACAAATTAATTTAATGTAAGAAATGAGA
>JABASC010000292.1:0-47555 GCA_019776185.1 Plutomurus gul
AAAATATGTATAAATATAATAAAGTAAATAGTTAAAACTGTGTAGAAACGTCACTGGAGTTGTAAATTATGCCTTTTCATGATTTAACTTGAACTTGGACGTAATACTGTCAGCTCACAATATTAGCGATAAAAATGAAGAGAATGACCTCACATCTATTTCGGATTTTACAAAAATTTCTGATAAGAAACCCATACACATTTATTTTATTGCTTATTACAGCATCGAGTATAAAATACAATTATATGCGAGCACATACTTTTTTGTCAATTGACTGTGAGAATTGGAAACATCATCTTTGGCGGAGAAGGAACTTTCGGGTTGCACGGTGGTAGCATTTGAATGAGAGGACGAACTAGAGGAGGACTCACAATTCGAATTCCTCCTGTTGTTACCACCACGACTCTGACTCTGTCGTCGTCTCCGCAATGGAATACGGCAGCACAGAAATGTCTCTCGCAGAAAACTCGTTTGCATTTTGAATAGTAGCTATCATTAATAGAAATCATGCCACCAGCCAAAAAAAAACGCTCCAAACAAAGATGGTGGCACTAAGTGTTCCCTTTGTTGACTTTTTAAAGAGCAGCCCTCGTACGATGAACGATCATAATAATATATAAATATTAAAACCAATATCTCTCTCTACTATACTAACCGAAAAAGTTATGATATAAAAATTGCACATCTGCAGTGAAACTGTAACGTCGATAGTAGTATGTACATTAACTGTACAGAGCTCACAATACAAACTTCTCTGGGAAAATATTTTTGTCGATGAAACGCAATAGTAGTCGCTTCAGATTCTGCTTTGTGTGTTTGTGATGTACAACTAAAATAATATTCTTCTTGAATTCCTCAGAGACGTCGGCCGATTGTGGACTTTGACCTCTAGCTCAGGCAACCGACTACGTGCACAGTCGGCTTAACACTGAGAAATGAAAATAAAACCTCCACCACCGCTCGTTGCTTGCACACAGAAAGAAATAATCCGTGCATGGTAAAGACAGCAGCAGACAACACTACAGTTCGCACTGCACTGCTGGTAAATCTTAAATGTTGTATGTATTGTGGATGTGATAAGAAAAGAAAATGTGGCTACGTGTTATTTTCTTATTCTCCTTCTTCTTGCGAGTTGCTTATTATTATACACAACCCTCGCGTAAATCGTCAACTAATGTATGTCTACCCTACATTATTATGTATAGTCACGAGACGACACACCAGCAACCTTCGCCTTCCTTTCACACTTCTTCAACCTACCACTACCACCACCACCAACCACAAACAATAATACACAAAACTGTATGGGCGAAGACGGCAACAAGACAATAAATGTCCGTAGAATATTTACACGACTGAACGGTAAGTCTTATTTTGTGAAGATTGTATTTAAAACTGAAACTATGGACGAAAGCGATAAGAAAACAATTATAAATATGGAAATAACTTATAATGACAGCAAAGCAGAGGCCACAAGAAGTTCTTCTCATGTATTTCCATATATTATCGTCAGTGTAAAATTTAATTATCGGGGGAATTCTTCCACGAATGCATAGGATAGCGTGTCTCCATGTATTCTTTTAAGCAATAGTAAATATTTACGTGTGTAGTATTTTTTTTATCACTTGTGTCACATTCACTCAAACCAAATGACCCACTAAACCAGTACACACTCGTAAATACAGCACCAAAGTTCAAATCGTATTTATCGCACAATTTTTTATAAAGTACTACACAACAAATGCAGATTTCCTTTGTAGCGAAGCGAATAATCTGTTTATTCGCTAAATCAGCTCTCTAGCACGTAGGACAACAGCTTTTCGGATTGCGCAACTGAAAGTATTTACAATTGCAAAACGTTTGGAAATTGAAAATCTGCTTCCTAGCGAAGTGAGAATAAGAGTGTACGTGTTCGGCAGTCAAACTTCTACTGAAAGAGATAAAGTTTCCAGCAGCAGCCATATCCAGTCGAAATGCATCTTTGTACAAACTGGAGCTTTTAATGAACGTAGCACTAGAGACTAAACGTCGTATATAAGTAATAAATGGAAACTTTTGTCTCCACTCTACTTGACTTCTGCTATAATACTATCAACTATAATACTCCTTTATAATTACACATACGATGATATTCAGGGAGTTTTTCGGTATGTTGGTGCTCGGTCGCTCGTTAAATGAGAATGAGCTGATTTTCCATTCCATGGAATTTCTTAACATTGAACAAACTTTAAAAGTTGTGAACCTGATGGCTGTTAGTTTGATTGTATTTATTTATAGATATGACGGTCTTATCAATTTTTCTAGGAAATAAGTTCTGGAAATTATCGTTGGGTCTGGGTCGACTCTGCACAGAGAGAAGAGATTGTGAGTTCATTGATTTACCATTAAATATATACGTGTATACATATGTATCTACGTGTCCCCCCATTCAAGTGTGTCTACAGCATACAGTTTATCAAGAATGGAAAGCTTTGTGCTTAAGTGTATGTGAATTTTTGTTTAGACTGACGAGCTGTTTTTCCATTGTGTCGCACGGATATTAGTACATGACGCAAGTTGGAGAATCATTAGCAGAGAAGAATAAAATATACTGCTGTGTAGAATATTCAACGTGTACATAGGAAGAAATGCAAACACACTACCGTCGTCGACTACTAGTACACAATGTTATCACATTTACACACAATAACCAATTCCTTTCTTCAATAAATTCAAGTATCACAACAGTAACAGTGGAAATGACAAAGTAACATTTTCCAACATGTGTTTTCCCGATCACAAACACGAAAATGCTTATTGTTAAACTAAAATCCGAAATATTTACTGAATTGGAAGAATCGTGTGAGTATGCAGATAAATATATTGTAATTCAACGTGTGCAAAAAGCCAACTAAACTGACTGGCTGCCTGAGCAGATCAGATTCGAGTCCACTTGAGCGTATAAGGCGAATTAAATAATATCTGCGTCCCGTGAGTTTGTTGTACTACATGAATTGAACTTGTAGTAGTAGTAATAGTAGTATTCATAGGATATGCATATGCATATCATAAATATATATCTCTGCAATAAATCAGCTTATTCCCTGCTATTATAGATAAGTATGTACGTACTACGTACGTACGTTTACTGCCTTATAAATATAATGCTCTATTTATGTTCAGACTGCCACAGAGTCATAGCTTTGATCGGTGGATAGCGAAAAAAAAAACACATTAATATTAAATACGTTCTAAAAAGAAGTCGCTAGTATATGCAAATTAACTGTGTGCAAGTCGATCTTTGTGTGGTAGCTGTTCTATGTATAGTAGCTGAGGTGCTTGATGATAGTGTAATGACATGACAGAGTGTAATCTGTCTGCACAGTTCAATTGGAGTTAATACGCAGACAGAGAGAGCGAGAGAGACGATAAGGAAGAAATATTGCAATGGAGATTCCAAACGCCCTACCACAATCATAATGGAAAACACCTGGAACTACTAAAAGCCTCTCTGTGTAAAATCTCCCAGCCTCCACTCAACTCTATCCAAATCCACAATTTACCTCTGTATACTCGCTCGCTCTAAAAAGGATTTATTTATACACACACTTTTTCATACAGTCAGTTTATAGCAAGTATACTCAACTTGTACACTAAGCTGCTCTGAAATATTATTATATCCTACCAACGTGAAGCCATATACATAGAAAAAATAAATTATCTTCTTTTTCACAGCGGTGGAGTAGATAGGGTTGGCTCTTCTGTGTAGAATAAAATGGTCATAGGCTTTGTAAGTTGTAGGGCCGGGAAGTATCTTAATCCGGCCGTCATGCGATAAAGACCGAATTTCACCTTCCCTGACGTATGCCCCAATATCGTCCATATATTATATGACTACATTGTGATATATTTATATTTAACAAAGCTTATAATTTATGTTGTTATGATTTAATGGCTGAATCTAGACAGCACAGCAAACCTTCAACGGTGTGAGTTGAGCTGAATTTTCAATGTTTTCTATAGGACTAAGTTTTCACGTAGTGCAACCCTTTACCCTGCATTTCAGAAATAAAACTTATTACATGTGCAAATTTTTAAAGAAACAGCTGCATGCTATGTTCTTTACAGGAGGGCATCAAAAGTGCTCGAGCTGGTCAAGTAGTTGTACTACATTATAAAATCGCCATTTAAATATCAGTATTTTAAAGAATAGATTCCAAGATTTAGTATACATGTGAAAGGGTTGCACACATAAACAAATATTAGTGTGCTATGAGAGTCACTTGGTTCCATTCAAAGCATTCCAAAGGTACGTAGCAGTCGGAGTCCAGTGTCAAACAAAAAACACATGTGTGCCGATATATTTAGTACACAAAGTACATACAACTTGTTTGTGTACTGCTAGACACAAAAGAGAGATAGCGAAGAGAGGAAGGCAGATCTGTTTAAATATTTACATTGAATAAAGCACACGGACAGTTACATGACTGTTGGAGTGGCTGTTGTAAGTATACGCGATCAAGATGTGAGAGAGGAAGAGTGCCAGCCAGCAGAACTTTGGGAGAGAGAACTGATCTATATCTATAGGTGGATCCATGTCCAAAATGAAGGATAGTGTTGGGGTGCATGTACATACACGGAGTCGAGTGCCCCCTTCACCTCTGCTCTCTATTTCTCTCTACTTCCTACACAATAAGGATAAGAAGAAAACACGCAGAGACTGGTTCCATATTTCACGAAATGTAATACAAAATGCCGATTATTCTGACAACAAAGATCTCGGGAGCTTTAGCACAGGGAATCGCGCAGGGAGAAGCTACGAGCTCTCTGCCAGAGAAAAGCCTGCAAAGAGTTTCTCTTTACGAGGATCGACGAGAGTAGAACGAGCAGTCGCTTTTCTCTGTGATGTGAGTGACATGACAAGAACAAAGTTTAGTGGAAGATGAAGGCAAGATTCTTTTTCTACTTTAGTAGATAACTGTGTGCACTTCAAATGTCCGTACATCATATACGACCAGAAGTGAAAGAAATATTTTTGCAGCTAGTATAAGCGCATACAAATAAATATAAAATGTATTATATGAAGTGTGTGTGTGTGTGTGTCTACCCCCTCACATCAAATGCATAGAGAGATCAGACTTTCTTTCTAGTAGTGAAATCCCTTGGTGAGCAAGACGAGACAGCAGCAGAAGCGATTACCTTGGGAAGAGGTCAATTGAAGCAGAACTGACAACTATAACGGACTGGATGCATCCACTTTGGAAATATTTACATGCTCTAGTAATAAAAACAGTGCTACATATAAATACAATGTAAATATGTTTACTGTGGTGCAGTATCCTCTGAGGCTCCGCCCACTTTACACAACATCTCTTTTGTATGTTTGTCTGAAAACGTTGTGCCCGATTTTCTCTCTCTCTCGCTTTCGTTCTGCATTACATTTATTANGCTTTCGTTCTGCATTACATTTATTATATGTATTACTCTATGTGTGTAAATGCAAAGTGCCAGTGAACTCTTGACAAAACAGTTTTAGTCAGATAAAACGATGTGGATTTGTCAGTGGGGTGGTTATTGCCAGATAAGAGATTACAGAATTACAATTTTCCTCCCATTTGTAATTTCTGTTCATACATTACAGATGCAACATCGTTGTAGTAAAAAAGTTTGATTTTTCACGCTTTTACTAATTGTAGCGCTGACATCATCATTTTTCACATAAATACAAAAAAATATTTATGATTCATCAGAGGGATACAAATATATGATGTACAGTGTACACGTAATGCACTCGGATGTATTTAGCATATCGTACCAATGGAATGTAATTGATAACTTTCTGTTAAAAATGCTTTAATGGCAAGTCAAAGTTTACTTAAATACACTTGTGGCTACATAAAAAGTGTGCGTGTGTGAGCGGACACCGCAAAGTGTACACACAATTTCAAGCATTAAAATTCGACGTAAAAACAGTTGGTAGTTCGCATTCCTCGGTTATCACTTGTTTCTTATCTGGCTCTAAGTTCTGTCCAATTGTCAAATGTCAACAAATGTCACATTCCGTGCCTCTTGCATTATAAACGCCACAGATTCAGAGCTGCTCTTATTTGTTATGCCAATAAATAGACTTGATCCCCACAGGGTAAATATCCATTTCGGCCTCTAGTATATACAAACACGCAGACGACCAAGTGGAGAAAATGCATGAAAGTTAAGGAAATCTTGGGAATTTCCTCACATGTGCCTTCTTAATCTGTTGGTATGTGCACGGGGGCACACGAATTGTCTAATTAATAAATAAATAAACATTAAGGGAGAGAGTGTGCGAGTGGACGACGAGACTTTGTGCATTGTTTATAAAGGAATAGCCAATCGCTGTGGTTATCTAACCAACAAAAAGGAAATGGGTCAAGTCTGCAATAAAACTCAATGGAAAGGTAAATACGTACTATTGTTGGTTTGGGTGGTGCCAATTCAATGTACATACTGTACTATGCATTCACCTCGTTCTCTAGTTAAATACTACTGCAGCTCTGCAAATAGTATACATATTACAAACATGTTATCTATAGTCTATAGCTTATAGTGCTAGTACACATGTATTTACATCTATTATCCGCAAACAAAACCAATTAAGGAAAACAAAACAGCAATTAGCAGATCATACCTACTTACTGCTAACACTGCCTTATCAATGTAAAGCCCACTTATAGTAGTTTTAGTGTAGAACAGGAAACGAAACATTACCACCAATTAGCAACAGTTAACCTGCAACCCCCTTTTCTCGAGTATTCTTGATAGAGTGCAGTGAAGGGCTACACTCTGGAAATTTGCTCGAGAGCACAGCGTCAGAAATCATATTCTAATGAAACAGGCTCAATTATCCACTAAAGAGGCTAATTAATTACAGTTTGCATCAATATCTATTCCAGAATCTACAATTCCTTCCTATGATCCTAATAACAAGGAGTCCCAGAACTACGTAATTAGTTTTAATGCTTCAAAATCTTCTTCGCAGCGTTGAAATAATAAGACAACAGGGCGCAATTGAACTGTAAGAGTATTTACATTGTAATTTGGAATAGTGAGAATTAGGTACTTCTTTTCCGTAGAATGCATGTAAAATGAGAAAAGAAGATTAGAGAGAATGTGGGGGGAAATAGAAACGTTTTTCCAATAATGACTCCTTCAATTTTACGGCCACTGAAACAGCCTCGAGAATTATATCAGAAGGCAATTTGGGTTGAATTCCCCGCCCCCTCTTTTCTAGGAAGAAAGTCTCGGGATCCTTATAGGCCGGACGGGGTTTTGCGAGGATCGTAACTAATTCGGACTAATGGGAGAGGAACTCAGCGTGGAACTATGTTACTAATGGAAGGTGATTTTGTCTCTATGCAATTCTTTGTATTTACTTTCTAGAAAAGATTCCGTAGCGGGCGTGTACTCCTGCGTTTTGGATAAATAGGCCCGATTCAAGAATCCCATAAATACATATCTGTATACAAAAATATATGTACAGTATAAGGAATGTAACATAGCTGTGCTATTTATAGCCTGAAAAATCGCTACCTACTACAATAATCGCGTAATTTGCTGTTAATCTTGGTGAAAGCTTTCAGCCTCTTCAAAAGTCTCGATTACCCAATGAAAACATGAATGGGAATTCTCTATCAAGGCGTGCAGCTGAATCTCCCCCAAATGAACTTATCTCACACAGAGAAAGAGAGAGAATGGACTCCCTATAACTTATATACAGAGACATAAATACAAAGCGCCTATTACCTCTCATCTGTGTTCACAAAAAGGAGACTACAAGTAAACGTAAATGCATACGTATTCCTCTACGCTCTTCTGATGTTAAATCTGCCCACACACTCATATTTTTTGTCTACCAGCAGTACAGAGAGAAAGAGACGACAGAGACAGAAAGATAGAAAAAGAAGTCAATTATGCGAGTAGGAATGTCTGAACGTCAATTCTCCGTCAGAAGCGAGAGAAAAGTGTCTCAAATGCCTGAAGGCGTCCGCAGTCACCGAAAACGACCATTTGGCAAAAGGAAAGATAAATCCTGGCGGAATTACTACATGTACTTAAGCAAGAGCAGTAATCGTACGAGGTGGGTGTATCCTTTAGTAGAGCTTCTTCTTAAGTACACTTCCTATACACTACTACATAGGATATAGCAGTGTAAGTGTAACTGGTACCATTCCATGTCCAATGGCTAAGTATGCATTAATGGTTCTCTGTGGCAATGCTGCTTTCTGCTTTCTCTTCTCTCCTTCTGCTCACTGCTAAGCGCTTACGCACATCTAAAAGCTCACAGACAGACAGTCTAGCAGCAAACATTTTATGAACGTATGTATGTACAGGGTGTACGACATTTGAATTTTTTACCTTGAGATAATTATGGAATATTGTTTTTATTTTAGTGTATGAAATTTCAATCCAAAGTTTTGATTTTTAACCTTCCCACAGCTTTGGAAAATAAAAACTTTGTAATTTTAAAGTTGCATAATACGTTACGTATAAATTTAAAGCACCCCGTATAGGTGTTCCTTATAAATATGGAATGATGTTGTGTGTTGTGTTATGCCTTTGTGCTACGTGAAGTTACGTCAGTCTGTGTGGCAGTAGTAGAAGTAACCATGAACCATAGAAAGAGAGACATTCCTCGTGCCCGTTTCAATACAGGGAGTAGCACATACATAGGAGCACAGGCCATTATAGACGTTTGTATTTTGTATGTAGGGCGCTGGATTCTTTCTGGTCTCAGCAGTACCTTTAATGGAAATCGAAAAGAGGAGCGCGTGGCGTGTCTCTGTCATCTATAATGTATTCTGCACTGAAAGCTTCTCTGGGATTCCTTCCACTACTACTTACTGACTACTGGTTCACTGGTTCGACTCACTGTGCACAGAGACAAAGTACGTCCACGGGCATCAGCAGACACGCTCTCGTCCTTTATAAAGTGAGCTAACTGCACCACAACCAACGCCACACGACAATATATATTCCTCTTTGGCCCATATTAAATCTAATTACACATGGAATGCACACACGTACGAGCACTATCATTCTTACCCCAACTTATCCTCAAATGCATCCTTATCGCAATTTTTTCGCGAAAATACCTCTTTTATCTTATATAGAGACTGAAATATCCGCAAGCCACAAATTAGTTGAATGGATACGTCTCCACTGTACGTAAAGTAATTCAAAGCCGAGCGTATGCTAAGAGACACACACACACACTTATTCTCATGAATGCATTACAGGAATTGATAAATCGCTCAAGGCTTTATTTTTTATAATAGCACGTTGTCTTTATTGGCCCAGGAACGCCTCTCGCCTTATTTCGCAGAGAGACGTAATTCCGCAAATATAGTATGTATGTGTGTGTGCACGACTCCTTACAGTTCAATTCAGTTCAGTTCACAAGTAATTGCTCGGAATGTTCCTAGTAGCCCGTGCATGTTTTAGAAATACCCAGAAATCGCTCCTGCTATCCATCCATATGCTGTATTTATTGCATTTGCCAATATTATGCGAATTCCAGTAGCCATGTAGCTCCGCCCACCATTCTCAGAAGCAACTGTCGCTAACCTTTGTTTCCACGTACCACTGGTCTATATCGACCACTTCCACTAATTCTAATGAACAAATTAAAAAATTGAACAGTGCAGGAAATAAAAATTGTATTGCCTCTTACCTGTCAGAGTTGTATTGTTGTAGCTGGGAGATGCGGACATCATCCAAGGACCTTATGGAGGCTGGATCCGAATAGATTTGGGCCATAATGTTCTCCTGGAGATTAATCTGTATATTCCTGTCATTGTTTTCCTGTTCGACCTGAACGACGGCCGCGCTGCTCATTGTCTTCTTGTTCACCTTCCCACTGGCCGCCACACCACTAGTGGCCAAAGACTTTTCCAGATGCGACAGCTTGGACAGAGACACCGAAGGACGAATCAGCGCCACCCCCACAGTCGGCGTTATCATTGTCACAAACTCGGGCGCTTCTGCTGCTGGTGATGATGATGATGGGCTTGGCAGCTAATAAGTGAACACGGCACACAAAATCTTCACCTGTAAAAATTCCCATGGAAATTATTGCCAGCCCACTCACAATAAGAACCATTCCGTACACAACACAAATCAACTTTCTCCCCTACACTCTGTACAAGTTCAAGTCCAGCAGAAGCACAACCTTTGCCTCCACCTTAGAAACTACTGTTAAATACTGAATAGCACCAAGACCCAATTCTTGTCCACACACACACACAGAAAAATTCTCTCACAGACTGCACACAAATGCAAATGTGTATAGAAATTGCACTGTTTGATTGCTTTCTCAATGTTGGAACTTTCTTCGATTTGTTCTCTCCATTTACTCGCTCACTCACTCAACTTCCTCTCGGAATGTCTTTGACGGCTTTATTTCTGTAAATTGGCCAGTATTAGAGAACCGTGTATGGGTCACGTCAGAGTGTACTTAATGCAGTTCGAATTGGTAATTCAGTATGTGCACGTTGTCCTTCCCGTACTAAAAGTAAGTACGAGTACACATCAACGAGCCATCGCACAAAATCGACCGAACAAATGAACTGCAAATCTTCAACTGGCTTCGCTGCAAGGCAAGCGATTTCTCTACTCTCCTGCTTTCCTCCACTCGCTCTGCTCCTTTCTCTCTCTCTCTCTCTCTCTCTCTTTCCATGCACTGGTTCACCTCGAATGCGATTTCTCCCTTCATTCACATAATACTGCTGCTGCTGCCTTGCCTTTACGATTCCCCTTATATGTACATAGCACACTTCATGTATATACATACATGGTAGTAGTATGCTTGAGCATCACGTTACACATAGTATATCTGCATTGTGTGTGTGGTGCTGGTGAGCTTGGAAATACCCGTGCCGTGTGCTCTGCTCTTCTGCTGCTCTGCTGCTGGCTCAGCACAAAAGCCAATAAAATACAACATAAAGATATATTGTGCTATCAGAATGGAGTGGAGATGAGGATTTGAGTAGTGCGGACTCTGTATACATGCATTGCATTAGCAGTAGCTACTATACTAATATAATATGTACATAGAAGCTCCAGTAGGTCTACCAGTGGTGTACTTTTATAAGTGAGGATGGGACGCAGTCGCACCCCAACACTCTGCTCTATTGATTATTTCTCTCCCTCGCTTCATCGTCTTCGTTTCTTCTTGGCCACACTGTCTGCTTACTCTGCATGGTTATAGTGTTATAATGTGTAGGCTCGTGCTTATACATGTATGAACAGTCGAACCACCAACAACCAAAAGTTACTGGAACAGTATGATCCGTCCAGGGATATAATAATATAGAAACTATATAACTATGTAAGAATAGTATAGTGTAGGAACTTGACTCCAGTTGATTTGACTTAATTTGACTTTGAACTCGTATATGTACATGAGAGAATGTACATAACAGTGGTAAATATGATCGTCTATTATTATTATTTCCTTATATGTTGTAAGGAATATTTACACTTATACGGGAGTCGTGCTATTCTCTGGTGTATGCATATCCTTGGTCGTCCTGTACAATGGAAATAATATTTGCAGGCACACACAATGTAATAGGTATATTACAATGTAATGGCAAGAAGACCTTGCTAAGCTATTTGTCTTTGGCTATAAACAAAGAAGAAGGAGAGAAACATGCAAGCACACCAATTATATTAAGAAACGGCCAACCTTTGTTCACCGTACTAATGTACTCTATACCTACATATATATATACCTAGTTCTGCTACTATTACTGCTGCTACCGATTCTCACGACATATAAGCATATTATCTCTCTGACTTTTGCACAAATCCATACTTACACATATTTAATCACATTTGCTTCGTGTTTACGTATCTTCAATTTTCAGTTCGTGTCATTCGAGAACCTGTATCTGCAATTGTTGTCTTTATATTGATTTACGGAATATTTATGGTGGCAAGGATGAAATAGAGAACGTTTGATTGTTTACAGATAGAGGAGAAAGTTGAATGCCTGGCATAATTACACACTGACACTGTTAAATGACAATGGAATAAATATTTACACTCTCGAAACCTCACTGTCACTTTGAATATTGTATAAACAAGGATAATTAGCAATATTTATCTGCAACCTGCAAGACAATGTCACACTAATAATTAGGAGGTACCCGTAGCCGACATAGAATCTATAAACACTATAAACCGCTTTGTAAACATCACAAATGTATACGCATACAAATATACAGCATCAAATTACATCCATTAGGCTTCCGTTTTATATATAACAATATAAAGTTACAAGAATGACCTATGACCTTAATTTTATTAAAGCTGCTCGGAAATGACGTAACATAAAGTGAATCTTTCGTACTGTAATAAAGGAAGGATGCTGCTGGGATGCTTTACCTTCGTTGTGTTGAAGAAGCAAAGTCTGAAATCAGAGAGTAATGTAATAGAATATTGATAATGATTTCCTATGTATCTATGCTTTGTCAATTTCGTGCAATTCAAGAAGCATTGGCTTGTAGCTATATACGAACTATTACATATGTACTGCGTAGTAGTAGTCTATCTGTCATTCAAGATGGATGGTTGGTGGATGTCAGTCTTTTACTTGGCTCGTAGACCTTTGTAGCTGAATGAGCTTAAAATGTAACTTGAGGAGAGTGTGTCGCATAAACATTCTAATGCTTCTCTCTACCTTCATATTGTGAATTTGCCGATAAAAGCGAGACAGAGAATTAAGAGAAGTTGATTGACTCGCGTTGACATTGAATGTTCTGTGTGTGTGTGTGTGTGTGTGTTTGGATGATGAAAGGGTTTAGATTGTAGAGAGAGGCATGGAGCCGGGAGCTCTTGCTTGTTCCACATAATGTCAACTAATGATAAGAGACAATGCTGAACTAATGCATTTTCGCTTAGTTTAATCCGCTTAATTCATGCGCGTACTTCTACGATTATACTACAACAAGTCTACTATCACTACATAAGTGCAAGGTAATAAAATATTATGTGTGCAGCCGTGTAGTTCGAAGAATTCCGAGTGCAGGCCCAGCCATCCAAACAGAATTCAATTATAAATGAAGAGAGTGAGAGAGAGAGAGAGTCATATAATAGCAAATGTAGTGCTAGCAATTAATTGCTAATTAATGCTAATTAGTTTTGAAATTCGACTCGCATTTTAATCAGTATGAATTATCCAATAGAATATAAATTTCTTGCAAACTAAGTGTATTTAGTGTCATGTTAAGTTGAAGTCATTTAAGCAGCTCTTAAATTGTAAATACGACTAAAATATTTTTTGTATGCTGTAAAATTTAATTGTGCAAATAAATCCGTGCAAATTGACAAACAGTATTTCCAGTTCCAAGTCGTAGCATCGTGTAAATCTACAAACACTTTTAAGGATGCAGAATTTAATTTGCTTTAGAGATTTGCCGTAATATTACACAAGAGATGAAATAAGGAACTGCTGCTGTCTATTCGATACACTGTGTAAGATGTAATAGGATCTTGAATGGTTCTGTTTCTTGTAATAAAAGATAAATTGTAAACGGATTACACAATGTAGAGGTAGCTAGACAGGCTGTATATGTGCAGGAATTCCCCTGCACTATCAGTCATCGTAGGTAAATGGGTTTTCCCACTTAATAACAGAACATGTTGGAATACCTACCTGTACATATACAGTAAGGCATACAACTCTCTAGCCATAGTCATTGTAAACACACAAGTACTAAATATATAAATGTGTACATGCTTTATGCACGCTAAAAAGATTTTTGTCGAGTGAGTTGAGTTATTTGAGGTCTTGAGGTTGAGATTGTTTGATTTCACGCACATGAATCCCAATACACTAACAACAAGTACACAGATGCAAATGTAAATGCATTCAAGACACAGTTAGGTATAGAGCACTACTCGAGAGACTCTCAAAGGCTAAAAAGCAAAGGCCACGTGATCAAAGGTACATAAGACTATTCTATTTCTACTGCATAATCGCAAATAAATGCACACGAGATCACGTAGTAATTAATTGTAAGACGCTTGTTATAGAGGTACACGTACTACACAGCCAGAGCACACACAATGAGTCCATTTAATGTGTAGGTACTGTTGCAAGCATTGAGTGAATGGAAATTGGGACGACAAGCTTAAGAAATGATCTACCGTTTCTCCAAGGCAAGCTACTTATTATTTAGAATGGTGCAGAAGAAGTATTTATTAGCCAACTACAAAGTTATGGGATTCCCAATTACATTGGAAATTACAATTCAATCCGTGTTTCCTTTTTGCATAGTATCATTGCATCAAGTGTATGCATTAAAATAGCGTGTACCTAAACAATAGAGTGAATATGGTAGTGCGTGTGTCTACATGTAGACATGAATTTATCTGCTCATTGGAAATCTCAGGTATTCTCACTGATTTTCCTGAAAACAGGTTAAGCGGACAAAGTGCAATTCTCCTCCCTCAACCTACCTCCATACATTTGCATGGACTCAGTCTGAGAAGAGTGTGTATAAAAGATAGCGATAAGAACAGGATAGAATAGTAAATCTCCAAAGCCCATTTATCTATGGATATGGAGCCTCTGCAAACAGTGTGCACGATATTATTATTGGAGGTGCAAATAAAAGGCTGTCCTATAAATAGCGGAAGTTCAGTATAAGTACGATTTGCAGAGATAAGCACATTGTGACAGGTCCTGTCCTTTCACAATAGACACCATGTATTTGCCCAGGGAGTGCCTTTCCATCCTGCCAACCTTTTATGCAATGAAATCCTTTTACCTTCTCCTCCTTTTATGTACAAACACAATGGGGAAAATAGAAATCAGCAACAATGATAATTCCATTTTATAGGTGATTTTGTCTTATTGTGAGGGACAGTATCACTATTTTACAGAAACGATGTACATAAAGGCGATCTCTTTGTGCAATGTTTGTACAACGGACACAAAGGGTCAAAGAAGTAATTTTACACAAATACAAGTACACTAAACAAAAGGTTACGGCGTGGGTGAATAAAGGTGCAATTATACGAAGTTGTTATAAAGATTTGCAAAAAGTGGAACAACGCTTGTAAAATCTATGTGGACCAGGTATCCGTGTCCCTATATCTATATATATTTAAAAAGGTAGACAACAATAATAAGGCCTGGAATGGTTCAGTCAGTTGCCTTTTCTGCTCCTGGCAGGTTATTGCAAAAATAAATGCATCTCCCGTTACTGCTGAGCAGAAATGGAGGCAATTTTTGCTTGGGAATTGAAAATAAGATTTACCAGCAGCAGCAGTACAGTCTCCCCACAAATGGAACATCGAGCGTATATACCTATACTGTGAGGCATATTAATTTTATAGATAGTAAATAATACCTATAAGGCATATCCGCCCATGGATTTATCAAAGCCTGTACCATATTTCTGGCCTGTTTACACAAGATAGGAGAAGCACACATTGCACACTGTGAGTGAATGAGATTTATATTTATGCAGCCGGAATATAATAGGAAAGCTTAACTACACAAAGGAGCAGGACACAATAAGGAGAATGTAGGTCAAACTGCTGAATGATTGTGATAAACATAAATATTTGAAGTGAAAACTTTGCAAGAAACAAATATTGTAATAAATTATATTGTATTACGCAGACTTTGTATTGTAGTACTCTATTAATATTATTATTATTATTGAATAACCTGGAAGATACTTAGTTAGTCGGAGTAAACTTTATTTCATTGAGTTGGGAATTGAATTTCCTCCTCAGAGGAGATGATTTCTGAATTCGCACAGAAAATTCTACAGAGTGAAAGTCTAGGGAAGAGATGCGAGTTTACCTTAATAAAAGGCTTACTGGCATTCCATTCCTCAAAGGTTGGCGAATAGTGTATTTATTTATAGAGGAAGAAAGTTGGAGAAAGTTACATACTAGTTGGTTGTGGTTGTGAATATTTTATGTAAAAGTAGAATTACTTGTGCAGCGAGCGTTTGGTTGGTTGGCGCCTTGAGCGTTTAAATTGGTTCGTGATTTTAGACGCCCTATTAAATTAACCGAACCGTCCACCAAACACTTTTCCACTTTGCCTCTCCCCTCTCACTATCTCGCTGCTTTATTATTGCACAAGTTGTTTTCATTTATTTTGCACGACCCGACTGCATTTCCTTTGTGTAATGGAACACGTGCTGCAGAGCTGCTCCTCCTCGAAGCTAAAATTTGAGACCTTTCACGTTCTGTTCTGCTCGACATTGAGATTGTCCTGATTTTATTTAGACAATGCGCTCTACTCGTGTACAATCTTAAATCTGTTTGACTTTTCGGATGTTGCTGCTGCAACAGTACTTAAGGCTAAATCTTAGCAACGACCTGAGTGCTTTCTCTTCATATCTGTCTCTGTGTTTGATCTCTTTAAATCTCTCGCTCGTGGCTTGTGAGCGTGAGCTGCTGTGACATTTTCCCTAATGCATTATATATACCTGTATCATCAGTGTACATGTCATCAAGTTCAAATGGACACGGATGGTGGTAAAGCCGCTCAGGTCTGGATTATATTATCATTGCACATGAAACCGCACCGTGATAATATTACAGAGCAGAATTGCTTCCTATAAAATTTGATTGCTGATTCTTAAGAAGGTGAAGCGGTGAGGAGCGCTGTAAATTCACTCACAATTTAAATTCCACAGAACTATCTGTATTGATGAACTCTCAATACTTGATTGCATTTACACGCTCAAGTCGAGAGGAAAATAAATAAATACTTTTTCCGATATAAAGGAAGGAATGAATGCTAGCATTGAATTCATACAACCTGTACATGTACATCATTACACGGGTACGTACAATCATATCAAACCTACATCCTTCATGTTTTGTACTATCTTACTTATTATGCAATCGACGGTGATGTGACTTGTTAATTTTGCAAGAAAGATTTTGAAGCAGTCATTGTGTGTGTATTAGTTATAAGTAAGAGCACCTCCTTTTTGAACAAAGGAGAAAAAATTTCTATGCGTAAATAAGCAGAATGCGAATTTGAGCCTGCACATGAATACATGCAAATTACATCCTGGATTAGTTTACATAATTTCCCTACTTTTCACGAAAAAAATAGTTAAATGCGCGTGTTTCAGCATAGGTGCTGCTGGTAAGTTATAGACATAAAAACAAAGAAATCTATTATCTATCTTAAGCGATTCTGTGTGCGTGTCCGCAGTGATTATTGTTTGCGCTTTTACGATAATTAGACTTCCAATCAGATTTTGTTGTGATCTATTTTCAGTGATGGCATCAAACTACATAACACTACACACTATACAATAACACTCAATTATTCATCGGCCCTTTGTTGTAGCACATACATACAGCGTAATTTGGTTCAGAATTTTAAAACACTTGCTCTTCTTTTCATCTCTACAATGTAGGTCTCATTAAGTACGAATACAAACTTGGGAACATGTTCTGACAGATAAGATTGCGGCTCTGCAACATTTTTGTTGACCACAAGAGCACTTCATGCATAATTAATAATTAGTCATCATCCTTATAAATATTATTTCTAATTATTGATTTAATCTCAACTGCAACTTGGCAAAATTCCCAATCAATTCTTGTCACTCTCATTACGCACAAATGTACACACCATTATTAGTGGAAGAAATAACAATTGTATCAGTAATGCCACCACATGTGTCACTACAGGTAGATTCGTAAATATTTCTGATGTAGCTCCCTACAAAACGGAGTACACACAGTAATTGCATGAATATGTTGAATATGAATGAGTCACATAAGTTAGTATCTATTACGTAATTATTATTATCATTATATAACGCGTAATGAATTACAGAGATTGTTTGTGTTGCGTACACAAGCTGTGTAGCATACCCCTTTCTGCACATCACACCAGTAATTCTACCATTCTACTTATCACACGCTGGTAATGAGTTAACCTACTCTTCATAGAGAGAGATAGTCCAATAATGATCAATATGTTTAGTGAAGCACTGATTCAGTCTTATATTAGTACAACTATTTGAATAATAAATATATGATTCACTTTCGATGGAAATTATGTCATAACAAAATTTGTATTCATCCAGCTTTTATTTGTATTACCCCAATGTATAAATGATTGTCGTTTAGTAGGAACACATTAGTTCTATGCATATATTCATTTATAAAGAACACACATCAGAGAATTACCGTCGGATTATTGTAATACGGTAAATAAACAAGGGCAGGACTACGAACGATTGTAGACATATTGATGCCATTCTTTGTCTGTGAACGCCAACAGATTTTTATATACAAAGAGAATGCAAGCTGAACTGTCATTCAATTATAAATCGATTTGTAAAGGTCACGTATAGTAGTAACTACTTTATCCACTTAAATCGTCGTACATTAGGCTGAACTTATCATTGTGCTGGGAATATGCTGCACTTTTGCAGAAGGTAGTAGTGACATTCTTATTTATTTAGAAGCGGATCAGCAGAAGGATATGAACTGCTTTCAGACTGCAACTGCAGTTTTTAGGGGCGGGCCGCTCTCTTAAACGAGTGACAGTGAGCTATGCTACTGTGCACGGTGCAACAAAGTTTCAAAGCTGTACAATGAAATGAAGTGAATAAAAGTGACATTGTACGACTACGAACGTAAGACAGCATACGGCATAGTAAACAGTGTGCACATATGTAAATAATTTAGAATTTGTATATGCTAACTCTCCGCTTTGATTTAGAAACATGACAATGAATATGAATATCCTTATTAGCCAAGCCAGGGTACATGTTATTTACCACAATAAAGAGAAACGGTAATAATGTATTGTCGTTGCACGGCATGATAGCAGTGGATCAAAATTAATCATCGGGAGGTATTGTTCTGTCATTAGTGAAATTCAAAATGAAAGTGCTTTTGTGGCTTTACATGCATTTAATACACCAAGTTTTACTGTACAGGGATTTACTGCGCGAGGAATTTATAATTTTAATTCCGTTTTAAAGTTAAACAGGTAGCCAATAGCTAATTACAGGTAGCTACATACATAAATATTCTCGTTAATATTTGCTAATGATTACTCATGTAATAAATATCTATGTATTCCAATGAGTCACATATTCACATCAGACCATCATCAGCAAGATTGAGATACGTGTTCAGGTTTGAGCACATAAAAAATTATCTGGCTTTGCTACAGATTATAATGATATGATATTTAGGTGCAATTGACAAAATGACAGCATAAATATTTATTCACATTCTTGTTTGATTAATACGAGTAGAATCCGCACACCATTTACGTCATTCCCTATACACACCAATAGGGAATCTATACATCTGCTCTGCTTTACTATTCATTTGTGTCTCTACATTTATAATACTACAATAAATATAGTATAGTCGCTTTGTTTGCTGGTGTGGCTACCTGAACTGACTTGTGTGACTTTCTGAGTGTTCTCTCTGTACACACACGTAGCACTGTACACTAGGTAGGTACATCCGTTGGTATAATGCATTACTTTAAATGGACACCTGCACAACCGTGCGTGATTTTTACTCACTCAATTTTAATAAAAAGAATCTTTATATATTCACACGAACTATATGTACCTATATGTGTATATGAAAAACACACCTGTAGCGTAGGAATTAAGATTTTTGTTTCGTTCGTGTATTATAATGCAAGAGATCAGATCACCGTGCATGAAATGATGGAAATAACAGTGCGAATAAATGCGTTACGTTTGTTCCCATTCCTTTATGTACGATACTGAACTGTATCTTATTTGTGTGTACCTGTTTGAAAAGAGTCTCATCAAACAAAAACTTACTCATGACTCATACGCAACAACTTGTTCAGGCTGAAGGAGAAAGCCGTTGCAATTTCTGTATCTAAATAGTCTGGTGTATTTTGTATTCAGTGGTAAATGGGAGCAGGTACTGTGAAAATCCTCAATATGTAGTAGCCAGCCAGCCACTGCACCATTCAACAGTACAAACAAAGAATACGGATAGAAAATTTATTCTGTACCTAGAAGAAGAAAAGAATTTCGTTTACAACAACAACAAGAGCGAGAAAGCAGGTGTTCTGAGATTAGAATTTCTATGTGGCACTGGTAAATAGTAATAGACGAGAAGACCCTTTTACTCGTATAGTACAGCGATTGTTTGTATGGTTTGGTGTGTGTAGGGTCACCAGCCCTGTCTAATGAAATGTAAAGAAATAAAAGTGCACACACATCATAAAGTATAATAACGTGTTCTTCCTATACTCCATTCACTATTGACAGTAGTGAAGAGACAGTTCTACAATACAAACATACAAAAGTATTTTTGAACGTACAGCGGTCACGATACATATGTAGTTATTGGATTTCGGGTATATATTTTCTGCTAAAAGGGTATTACACGTTACTATAAGGTTTAGGAGGATAGTATGAGCCTAATGCAGTATCTAACAATAGATTGCTGAGAGAAAGAGAGACGTAAATGAAAGGCCATTAGATGTATACCCCCATGAACCCTTACGGAGAGGACGATGATTGTCATGGGTGTATCCTTCACAATTCCAAAAGATGATTTCGGCCCAACTGCAAGTGCAATCGTTAAAGCACTTCTACTAACGTGGAGCCAGAGTCAAGTCAATCGCACACCAACGGCTTTTAGAAATAACAAAATATTAAATATATAGCATACCTATTTGCTTTTGGTCAGCGTTATATACTCTGCTCAATATTGACATAAAATATTAGTACAAAGGTTTCGTATGCAATGTATATTTTAATGATATAATATTGCCATGTAAGCATTTTTCTACCTTAGCTTTTATCTGTGCATCTTTTTCATTACCTCCTTGCCACCAACCACTGCGCAGCATTTCAAAGTAATAAATAATAGTTGACAGTATTTAAAAATTGAAAAGATAGACAAAACTACTGTCACTTGAAATAAATACATGGACACTCTGTTCACAAGGTACATACATGAGACTTTTCTTAATGTACATATACACAATGAATTCCATTCCTATTCGTTTCGAATACTGTCATGGTAGTTCTCAAACAAATCAGTATGGTAAGTAAGTAATTCATATATGAATTAATGAACTTATTTAATTTCAGATAACTGCCTTATCACAGTATAAATTACTAGTGGGTACAAACAATGAACAGTTTCAAAAATAGGCTCCTTTGTATATTGTGAAGTACGTGAAGTCAGAATTCTAAAAAGAATATCATACGATTTGCAGAATGTCAGAGTAACTATTTTTAGTGTGCTATTGATGTTGATTATTGATAAAGCCAATATTAATTTATACAGAAAAGACACGTGATAGCATTCCGATTCTGATTCTGACCATCGTTAACATAAAATAATAACTAATTCAGCGAATATTTCTTACAAAGAACACAATGTTGTGGCACTGTCATTTAGTCTTGCTGTAATTGCACAGACTGCAAAGGAAATATAAAACAAAAAATAGCAAATGTACCAGCTATCTAACTCGACCAAAAAAATGCGATAATGACCACGTTAACTTTAACTCGAATTAATTATGTAAACAGAAGGCACATCGGAAAAATTAATTAAACTACTATCTGCAAATGATAATCATGGTTTCCTTTGAATACGTTGCTAAATCGTAACAACAGTTATAATGGAATCTGATGTCTATTTTTATTATTCTACTTGGATTGCACAATTCCTCAAGATAAAGCATTTTTTTTCTTTGAATACCCATGGACGAATGTAGCAGCCACAGAAATACCATTAGGTATCTGTCTAAAGTAATTTAGCTGAAGAACAAGAAATTTCTTAATTTATTATTTATTTCTTATTAATAGCTTATCTGACGCCATAACAGCGTGCATTAATTGTACTATGTATATCAATAATATGCACTGTAAAGTAAATGTATCCTATCTTTAGAAAAGTGGAATTTCCTCATTTGTGGTCATTAGGAGAAATAGACGAGTATTTATTATTGTGTGGTGCAGTAAAAGCGATTTTTATACAAATAGACAGACGTTAACGGTACGTTTTTAGTGATTGAACTTTGCCCTTGTGGCCTTTTCTTCGCATTGATGGCCTCGGTGGCATAGCACGTAGTATATACGACTCACTATCCATTATCTTCTATTATAGCATCTCATCGTCTCGCTAAAAATTCCTCGCGTAGAATTCTAAACACTACTTATAATATATTGCTCCTCTACATTTCATATTGCCATTTGGCTCCTCTCTCTCTCTCTCTCTACCCTTTAATACGTAATAATACGTTCTCCTAAAGGCGAGGACAGAATGAGAGTTGAGTTCATGGCAGTCGAGTCCAGCCAATTTTTCCAGAAAGAAGACTTTAACATTGTGTGTACACGTTCACAGAACTTGGAAGGGATAGCTTTTTATTTGTTTGGCATGTTTCGTTCGCAGAAGAAAGGGCAACGATGCATGCACACACACACACACACTTCAGAAGCTCAGAATTCAATTCTCATATACAGGCATTATTGCATATACACAGAAACGTTGTAAGAGCAGAGCACGCTCTTGTTGTAGGCAGGACGATACTACGTATAGAGTATCTACTAATATAATTGCAATTGTATATTACACGTTGTAAGCATATAACTTCTTGTAGACAGAGACAAGATGAGAATGTACCTAACAAAACACAGTATCTACCTTCAAAGAAAACCATTAGCATGGGATCATTCATTGTTAACGTCTTCGCTTAAACCAGCAAAGGCGGGCGAGTGCCCGAAATTGGTCAATTATTGCCCATGTCCAAGTAAATACTTCTAAGGAAAAGACTAACTTTTTTTGGGCACATTTATACTAAATATTTCCAAGAAAAGGAAAAGCAAGAATCTTTAAATTCCCATTTTATATGTATGTGGTATCAAAAGTTTATCCTTTAAACCGTTTATCATCTCACTTGGAGGAGAGATTGAAAAATCGACCCTTTAATAGCGTAATTAATGAATCATCCCTAGACATCTTTTTGTTCTTGTTCATTTGCAATTAAAAAATGGCAATGGCTGCCTTATCTTTTTTACCTCTCTCACTGTCTGACTTCTGACAGCGACTCAATGTCCTCCCTCCCTCTTCTCTGTGCCTGCAATTCTCAATCTAATTAGAAATACGCATTCTGCGTATCTCTCAACTAATTCTACGAATGCACAATGTGAGCATACATTTGAATTGTGTGCAACTAATTAAATATTACAAGATTAATACTATTATGTATGTACATTAGTAACCAATAAGAAGAAAAGGATATTGGTATGTTAAAAATGCTCCCACGGCTGAAGAGCACTTACCGTGAAATTAAAGAAGTCTTGACTAGTTATAACCAGTATTAAATTCAGTATACTACTGACACTAAACACGTGTTGTTGTATTGTATTATATTGTATTTAACTAATAGCGTATATAGACACACAGCAAAATGGACGTATAAATAATAAACACAAACACAACACAATCAACTAATAATCGTATTGTGTAGTAACTGTACAGCACAAAGCACTGTATGTTGAGTTTGTTGCGGATTATTTTTTAGTCAAAGTGTTCGCTACTTATTATTGTGGGATTGAGTGATAATATTATATATTTCTTCCATTATTCATTTGACTGCTAAAACAAATGCAAAGACTAGAACTTGTAAAAATTAACATTGCACATGAATAGAAT
Organism: Plutomurus gul; assembly: GCA_019776185.1. NCBI lineage: Eukaryota > Metazoa > Arthropoda > Collembola > Entomobryomorpha > Tomoceridae > Plutomurus > Plutomurus gul. The sequence goes on from JABASC010000292.1 coordinate 23,698, forward strand.
TATTATATCTGCACTGAGAATGAGATAGCATATCGCACTACATCTGCTACTAAGACACCAAAGTCTTGAATGTTAAGAAACGTTTTGTTGTAAATCCAGATGCTGGTAATATTTAGTTATACTTTAGTACCTACTGTGAATTGTATAATAGTACTAATTACATTGTTCAGATTTGCAGATAATTTCAACTACCACAATGAACAAAGACACAGTAAATAACACACGCACTTCATGCGCAGGATAGATTAGAGCTGGAACGGTTCGGTTTAAGAGCGGTTATCACTTCGGTTACAACTAAAAACCGAAACCGTTGCACAACAGAAAAGTTTTCAAATTGGATGTATCACGAACTTACATTCAAACCGGTTCGTTTCCTTTTAAATTCAAAACCGAAGCCAAAGTATATAAAGTATTTATAAAACGTAATCGAAACCTTCCAAATGAAAACCCGGATTCGCGATTGAACTGCGTCAAACGTCAACTCAATTATTAGTATGAGCCTTCTATAGAAATTGCAAATGTCTATTAGTAGTTGTGATTAAATGTACTCACTTACTATAAACATGTACATTTTACATGTTCTGTCGTATGATGATAATAAAGTGCGATAACTTCCATCTCTCATTATTTAGCCGTCACGATAACGATAATGAGTCTATAGATAACACAATTGTAATAGCTAGTGTATATTACATACTAGTAGGTATGTACTATTATAAAGTGTATTGTCGTATATAAACAAATATGAGAAGCATCCAACGCAGGATGTAACGTGTACGACAAGGCAACGGCCATAGCCAAATAACGGATGAGGAGCAAAATTCAACCGAAATGTACGTTTGACCTTTAATAACGGTGTAATCAATGAAAACCTATCAGACCCATCAAGTAGCCAATACATAAATAATAATGACAAATCGATGGCACTCATTACAGTATTCGCTCATTCACTCGGTTTGCGCACCTGCATTAATAATTACTCACTGCAATAACGTCCGCTGACACTCTTGGTGCTTTTTATCATAAATTATTGACATTGAACGGATAGCGACAAATTACAATTTAATGCATTACAATTAAACGAATGTGTATAATAATCATCATTTCGTCTCATCTTACCGTTAAAAAGCGTATTCCGTTTCCTTCCACAAAAACAAGGGTATTATGGCAATCGAATTCTTTCTCACAGTAGTAACATTTATGAATTCTCTCAAGTGCTCACCACATTTAACAACACTTACGATTTCCATCAAATTAATCAATCAATTTCCCACTGGATGAGTATGTTCGCGAAAACGATATAGAAATTGGCACGGGCGGCGCTTGTAGTTAGGAGCAGAGATAATGAACTATCGGTTTTCCACTAATTAGAAATCGTCTCACATTCACAATTCCACTGACTGCTCATTGAATTGAAGATTAATACGCACCACACACTCACCACTCACTCACGCACTAAAAGATTCTCAGAAATCTCCTCGAAAGATTTTCCGTACCTACAACCTACTTGTTGTGGCTGCAACACAGAACTGGTCGTACAATGTACGAAGACACACACAGATGTATTATTCCACACGCAGTGAGATGGACGATGGTGTTTATTTTTCTGTGTACCAGATTCTACTGTGAAAGGTATAGTTACATCAAGTTGCGTGCCTCATGACGTCAAGGGTATCGCATTGTACCAGTAACAACATTAGATACACACACACACACACAACAACAGACGACTACCATAGCTAAGCATATAGATTCGAGTAGACATTAAGAGCAGCGAGCTCACTCGTCTCGTCTCTCTCTCTTCGATAAGACAACAAACCGAATCAAACCACAAAACAATGAACACAAATGAAACAGAATACAGACTACAACAGAGAATACATTCAGGTACAGGTAGCACCACTAACAAAATACAAGGCAACTCGCTGCTGCTATATTATGTTCTCGATATTAATATTGTGTGGTGCTCGCAACCCTTTGAGCCCAACGATACTCTCGTACTGTTCTAGTGACTGGTGAGCTGTTGATGCTCACTGAAGCATTTCCCTGTGGGTGCTGCTGCTGCTTCGCTTCTGGACACCACCACACTACTTCTATATCATACAGTACGTGCACTCCATTCGCCACAATATCTTTACTACGCTCTCCTGCGTGTATTGGTCTATAACACACGCTCCCCCTCTAATATTGACTTTTCTATATAGTCGTATAAGTATTATATAGCATTTAATGTGTCTGTGTGTATCTTTATACTAAAAGTGGCCTGATGTGAAGGATCCTTATGAAAAGGAGCGTGTAGGTGTGTTCACTTCATATTTACGAGATATTAAAGAAAATCTCTGACTTTCGATATCCTCGATAAGTAGTAAAGGGTTAATAATGAAGAGCTGCCAAGACAGAACACAGACAGACAGAAAGCAGTAAAATTTTGCAAAGGTTATACCTTCTACAGCCTTGCATAGCTCACATTTAAGGTAAAGCAATATAATATGTAGTAGTACACTACGTGTTAATTTCTATGTACTAAACAAGCGAGTCGAAGGTAATCTCTTCCACTGTATTAAACGTGTCTAGCAAGAGGAGAGAGAGAGATAAATACGTTCTGTAATGCATCGTAAGCAATGCATAGGAAAAAATGTGCTAAAGGTAGTGCGTCGTAAGCTTAGGCCAGCTTAGTACAATACCTACGTTCATGTTGTACATGTACGGTAGGGTTTCTACGTCTGTGTTGAAGGTATGGGGAAATAAGCTATTATTATTGTCAGCAGGTACAAATGGGTTTAGCCTGCTCCCTTCTCTGTACGTGTAGTTGCTTTGTTTCATTTGCTGTGGCTTTTTGCTTGGCTTTGGGTTAGTAATAAAACGAGGGATGTGGATGTCTCGTCGTCGTTGTCGTTGGGGTGGTTTCACTCTTGCAGGTAAAGCGGCCAGCAGGCATTTCATATAATGAACACAGGTGTATTACAGTATCTAAATACACTATGGCTGTTCAGAACGTTACTGTTGCACTTAAACCGCCTACACACATCCACTACACGACATAGAGACACTGTACGGGGAAACGAAACAGATGCACACGCGGTAAATGGATCTCTACGACTAGAATTAGTACCGTCCCCATAGTAGAGGTGTACTACTGCTGCACTGTGCAGGTAGTAGTAACTCTGTACTAAAAGCCAGTCTTTGTAGTCTTGAGCAGACATATCTAATACATTAATGAGCTTAGAAGGGAAACGTAAAGGTACACCATGCACTATCAATGGAATGGCAATAGACGCATTTCGTGCGCCAGCAATCAAGTTTATAGCAGCGGAGAAGCCAGGATTGTAAAATTATTTCATGGCTAATCGGTTCGCCGCTATTTTTCTCGGTCGTATAATGTTCTCTCACGAGTCAGTGTGATATTCCGTTTTTAGTGGGTACAGGATTTTATTGTCTTGGAGAAATAAATGAGACACCCTGTAGCGGGGGAGATACTGGTATAATAGTTACTGTGGTGGTTCAATACACCTTTGCAGTGGTGGTGGTTAAGAAAAGCCATGCAATGGCTACTGCATGCTATTATGTTTGAATGTAGAGTTTGTATATAAGGGAGTTTTCATTTAGAATTTAACAATGAGTTGCATGTAGCAGCAGCCATCATTAGGCCGGACGAGCTCAATACACACGTACAACAACAGTACACAACACTTTTACAACAATAATGGCCACTGGGACGGTGCAATTTACCTTGAAGACTTTACGCACACTATTGACTTGCATAGAGGAAGAAAGTTCTGAAGCGGGTAGAGACAGTACCTTGTCTACCTTTCTAGCAGCCTCCTGTGTATTCTACAAAGGGATATTACATTATTTGTATAGTGTATGTACATTGTATGTATATGTATGTACTACATACACATTCAAGTCCACTTAAGCATCGCTTTGCCTTTTAGCAGCTGCACGTTAACATATTGTAGTGAGGAAGGTGGCAGTTCTAAGTTCAGTTTTAACTACACGATAGTGTGCACTTCATACAAATTCTAACAGAGAGGAGATCCATAACGAGTGAAATTTCCATTCTCTATTCTGTATACGCTAGGGACTGTTCTCTGGTGTAGGTTGTGAAAATGAAAGGAGTTTTTTCTGCTTTTTCATTTCCTTTACCTTCACAATCAGTTTGTAGCGTCAGGTCATTTAATCGGAGGCTGAAGTATTTTTAGGAGCTTTTAGGTATCTACTACAGCACAGGTATACCCAATAATTCTATGAAAATGTGTGTGTGTGGGCGGATGTACACATAACCTTTTCAAGTAAATGAATTTTTTTGCTTTAAAAATTGCTATTTTTTAATTGTACAAGCTCATCAAGTCTATTGCTCTCTATGTGTATCAGATAGGTTTTTTAGCGTAAAGGGAAGCCTTACACACAGGGTTGATTGAGTAGGACAGCGGTGTAGCTGGTGGCATACGAGCATTTATACGCCATGTGGCTGTATTGAGACAGGACAGGACAGAGAGATAGGGCGGAGATGATAAACATTAAAGACATATGGCATGAAAATTCGAACACGATGTACCTATCGTATAAATCCAATATGAGAAGTTACATATAGACAGAGTCAGAGAGTATTTCACCGTGTGCATGGTTGGCCGTTTTTGCCTGCCGAGCGATAATCGGCGTGCAAGCGAAATTCACCGAGAAAATACTATTACCATGTTGTCTCTCAGCACTCGCGTACGTACTACTTACGAAGACTAAAAATAACGTTGTTGTGGAACAAAGAAAAGGTACATACGTGTGTGTACAAAACGGCACGATCAAATATTTTGTAAATATACACCGACACACAAAGTACCTAAGTACGCAGCAACTTTATCGTAATTACGAGAAAACGTGCAACTCTGACTACAACATTATGGTCCTCACATAAATGCACACATACTAAAACTGCTTACTTACTTACTTACTTACTACAATTGCACAATACAATTTTTATATAATTGATTCTACAAATATACTCTTTACCTGATTTTATACATAGAATGCATGAAATAAAACGTTAGCTATGTATACCAGCTAATTATACGTATGAAGGCTAGTCTCAGTCTCATCCGTGATTTTTCCCCTACTCGTCCCGGTGTGGTCTCACTTTGCCTCTCCAGTACCAGGTACAAGTAGGAACAGTAGACTTTACTTAGAATTGTTGTAATTATGTTTATAGCAATTTTCTATTTCGTTGTCGAAATGAATACCGGGCAAACACATGAGAGATACTCTCCGTGTTAATAAGGTGCAGTGCAGCAGATTCATTAGTTGTAGTTGGCTGCCTTATAAATACATTCTAAACTCGTACGAGTGTAGGAAATCAGGGATTTGGTAGGTACGTACCTGGTCTCGAGGTTTTCGAGGAGCAGGATGAGTCACAGTTGAACTGATTTTCTCACGGTAGGCACGCTACGTTGGCTTTGGGGCTGTAACTTCGGGTCAGCCTCACAAGTTTCAGTTCACGTCTCACTTCTCCTTCTCACTTTGGCCCACGCAGCATCAGCAGATAAGACAAGACAGAGAGCAGAGTCAACTGATTTGAAGATACCGACAGTAATAAGTGGCCAGTCCTTTACCCAACAACGAGCATGAGTCATCGCTCACTACCAGCTACCTGCCTACCTTTTCACCATTTTAACAGTGGATCTCTCTGTCTTTCGGACACGTAGGTAAACGCTGTGGAATAATGGGCTGTAGAAAAACTGAGAGCACTTCTGAACACAGAACACCTGCTAATTGTACACACACAACATTATAAAGATCTTTCCAGTGTTCACAAACAAAGGATTTCTGTATGTAAAGTGTAATCAAGGCTTAGGCCAAATAGTACAGAACTACTATACAGGTTTTCACTTGAATTGCCACTTAATATTAATGACTAAGACAGGTCACGTGAGGTCAGGTCACCGAATATAAATCAGGTACTTTTCGCACAACCACCACTTAAAATTTTTTTATTGAGTGGACACACCAAGACACACGACCACTGTCTGTGACAGAGTAAACGAATTTGCGGACCAGACGTCGGTTTTTATTCGAACAAGCACACAAATACTTTGTGTATACATACGTGTTCTTGGCACCTTAAATGCAAACTTCCCATCTAATTCAGCCTTGGCAATTGGATACATCATAGTGTTATAAAAAAAGAAAAAAGTCTACACCAAGTCATCGATAGGATATGATGATGAGTATTAAACAGGGCGACAAAACTCTTGTTTTCCAGGGAATTTCCTATTTCTCATGAAATGAATGGAGGAGTTTCAATTACTGCAAACATTAATACCTACCTATACATGTGAAACACATAAACATGTACGATGATCCATAATGTTTTCATTAATCTGTTGTTTTTTGGCAACCTCTAATCATATGCGTTTGCTGATGTATAACGGTGCTAAGTACATGTAGACCGTAGACACACGGGTAAACTATAGTAGATATATGAGGTGGGCTATTGAATTTTTTCCTGTTTGGCAGCATCCTATAGTGTGGCGTTCCGAGATTCGGTCGGTGGGTAGCCGACTCTCTGCAATTGAACAGCAGAGAGTGTATGTATGTGTGTGAGTGAGACAATGTTGGTTGTGGGGCTGCGTGAAATTCATCTCGTGGCTCGTTACAAGACACAAAGAGAGAGAGAGATCTCTCTCTGCATATTTCATGTTGTTACATCATGAACATTCGAGTAGAAGCATTGCACACTCTATAGGCAATAGTATATGCAGAAATTAACATCACTCGCTGGCTCCCGGTGACTGTTTGACTTTTAGCGGAGCAGAGAGTTGGGAGAAGCCGAAACGTTGTAGGATCACGTTTTTTACGTGTCAGACGGTCGTAGGTGGATTTTCTAGTGTAGCCTTCACTTTTATGAATGAACTGAACGGAGAGTGAACTGAAATGCCGTTCGCCTTGCCCGGAATGGGTTCCCCGAATGGATTCCTACACTCTTAGAGTACAGTGTGACTTGTAATAATTTCAGAAACGTTGTTCTACTAATACTACATATTTATGTATATAGTATATGTCCTTTGTGTGCTTCTGTGTGCATATGGTTGCAGTCAAAGCTTAATCGTTGTGAAAGGCACACACATGTGTGAGGAGTTGTAGGAAAAACGTATAGTAGTAGTATAACGAGTCTATTGTGATGTAAATGTCAGCAAGTAGCAGAGCAGCTAGCTGACTGTGTGCACACGTAGTAAGTAGGCGAACAGACAATTAGGGGGATTCTCAGAAAACCGGGAAATTTGCCAATTTAGTGGAAAATACTGGTTACAGAATCCGTTTTTAAATGTATGACGATGAATGTGATGTGTGTGGAATGGAAAGTTTGTACTTACTGACTGGCATCAGAAGAAGAATTGCTAAACTGAAGACAAGTGGTGGTAATACGGTGTGGCATTAATACGGGGAGTCGTGTCACTACATAATCTTTTACTTTTACAAAAGAGCAGCAGAGCCTACAAGTTAAATTGACTTTAGAGCATTGGGGAACATGTCGCTTCCGTTTTACAAAGCTTTTTAGCTTTCTTTCCATTCAAAAGTGCATTGGCACGACCTGGCATATCCACTGTATGCATAATGGGGGAAAAGTGATCCGAACATACAGAGTAGGTACGGGCAGAGAGAGCGCGTGGTTAGTAATGTAATAATTGTATGGGCCGTCATGTGCGGAAAATCCGGCAGCAGCAACCTACGCAATTCTGGGAAACCGGGCAGGACGGCAATGCACCAGAGAAGCACAGTAGTGACTACATAGGATAATGAATAATATACATGGTATACAGTCAAGCGACTGTTTGTGAAGTGAATGGATGGATGTGCATAAGGGAAAGTCCCGAGATTCGAATCGATATTCGGGGAAAATACCCACAGAGACAGAGAGCGCGAGTCGTAGTAGAATATAACTTTCAGTAGTGTGTAATAGTAATTTCGGTGTTTATATAGTAAAAAGTCCTGTCATGGGTATTCCCCGACGTGTGTGGAGAGCAATGCCATGGCACAATGGTACAAAGGCCACGCCACTTGATGCCATTCCACTATTGGCTTTGCAATCATCATCATGTGCATCAGGCCACCAGGGAAAGAAGAAAGTTACTTACGAAGGATCATGTGATGGGAAAGTCCCGACGAGAAGAATCTTTCTCGAGGAATTCCTTTCATTCATTTTCTCCTTTAATAAATGTCAACGGATAACATCCGGCTCCATTATTGTTCCGGTGAAATAGAACGGAATAGTTTTCTCTAATGTGTTCCTCGTACCATTTTTGTTAATGTGTGCAACTTTTTCCAGACGTCTAGAAAAGAAATAAATGAAAAGGGCAGGGTCTGCCGCAGAAACCGATGGAAATTTTATTACAAAAATGAATTTTTATTCTTTTTCACTTCGCGATTTTCAACATTAAATCATTTCGGTACACACACAACGGTCTATCACAGCGACTAAAAATCTAAGTGCATATTTCATTATCAGCTTCCTTCGCAATCAATCAATCGGTCAATCCGACACGAATCATCAAAAAGGCAATAAATAACCATAATAACAATGCATCTTATCATAGGTATAGTACAGTATATAGTATTATTGAATAGTAGTATCAGTAGGTAGTGTTATACGTTGTATTCTCTCTCTCTCCTTCGCTTTTTATAATACATCATCTTCGTGTCATCGTCAGAGCTAGTACAGTAAGTATATAGTATTATAAAGTATGTTGTGTGTAATTTGAATTGTGTTATACAGCAGGTTGTGTGTATGTGGAACTCCCCTCCAGCTATTCCATATTTTATAGGCATTATTTATTATTATTATGATTTCAGATCAGAGACCACCTTTCACCACTTTCACTCTTTTCTGTGTACTGACACACAGCAATCCTACAAAGTCATATACAGTTAGTTTGTCGTCGCCGCACACGCGGAACCTAGAGATTTTATTCTTTTATTATGGTTACCTACTGACGGGAATTGTACAATCAGTATTTTAGGATACAGCGTGGGTGTTTGAGTGTGTCTACGCCGTCGTACATAATTACATACTACATGACAAAACGACTTGTATATATGATTACCGTGCGACTTTCACTTTTACAACACCTGTGAGGGAAAGTGATGGGGGCGCGATGCTTTCTCTTTTGCTATTCTGCCTTTTCTCCCTTGCACACATTTCTTGCACTGGACTATACATTTTATATATACTATTTTACTATACTGTGTGTGTGTGTGTGTTTTTTTTGTTAGAATATTCACTACCCGGAAATACTACAGTTCCATACTATACCGCGAGCATCCATGTTTCCTTGAATAATTTCATACGTTACGTTTTGATTTCATTGGCCGCGCAAGTCGAGAGCGTCCAACTACTACATGTATTTAGATACAGCTCGAATATTTTTGTATAACTAATTTACAATGAAGATAATCGAAATGATTTGCACTCTGATTTGATTAATCGATTGAAACTCATGGTTTACATATAATATATTTAGTTGATTTGGTGAACACACATTATTCAAGTCACATAGGAAAATCAATAATTGTAAATTACCCATACTCATAATAATATATAAGTTTGCTTCTTCTTTAGGGTTGACTTGACGTGTGAGTTTTTTATTTTGTTAATAAGAATTAATTGGTTGTTGGTTAGCTTCTTCTACTCAGATTTTCACGTGATGTAGTGGAAGGGAACATTTGAATTCAATTCACCAGTAATAGCAGTACATTAGTTTTGTAGTATTTAATAATAAATCATGCTCTACAATTATTATTCAAGTCATCATACACAATAATTATAATAATTGGATCATCTAATTTTATATTTCGGTTTTGTCTTGTCATTTTTGCTTTTTCCTCCCCCCCCCCTCACAACAATCAGAATACAATCGACAATGATAATACAATAATACAACGAACAACGGTTGAATCATAATAATAATAAACGTTTTTTTCACGACGACGACTACTACAAGTACACGGTAGAAGTAGATTAGAATATTTTGCAAAGTAATTTTTAGTTGTGTTGCGTGAATAATTTTTTCGTATGCACATGGTTATATCCCTACGGTCACTGAACCTGTTCTCCTTCTCTTTTGGACATTAATTAATTTTAATTAATTTAATTTACTGACTGGCCATCATCAAGTAAGGCCTACAGAGATATTACACGTTTTTTCATTCTCGTATGTATGCATTGTAATAATAAATATATATTTATAATAATATTATTATAAGATACTCATTTTTTTGTTTAGTTTACCTTAAATAGCTTATTACACTTATAATTAGTTTAGTATGTAAAGTACAGTACGGTATTGATGGTGTGTACGGCTTTCTCTCCTCCTCCACGTAGTTAGTAAACATTAGCTATAATGTAAGGTATTTATATGAAGCACAATAGGCTCAAAACTGAACTTCCTCCTCCTGAGCCCTGGGCGACACTTCGCGACTACAACCCAAAAACACCACCCCACCCCAGAAGCCAAACGATCAGCCAACTCGAGCCATCCTCCAGCTTGAATGTATCCGCCACCATGCGTTCACACCACACAATTTTCTCTTTAAAGTACAATACCATTAGAAACAACCTCTAAAAACCTTCACTTTTGTATTCTGTCATCCTTCTTCTATAGTATCCTCAGTAGTCCTAAATTCACCGTTTTCTACCTGACTAACTACCTAATGATTTAGAATTTCTTGTAAATGTGATTGTATTCTCTCATGAATTTTTTAACGTATTAAGTATTAGTAGCATTTATTCGTCTTTTGTCACGTCTCACTATAAATAGATGCACGTTACTAATAAACTGGAGTTTTTGGTCTGAAATTATCAATTGTGGAATTAATCCCCGCCTTCTTTTCAAAAAATTAACCAAACTAGGATCAATACATTCTGTGAATATCCAAATTACCGCGTGCCGCCGCTTTGTCAAAAAGTATCAAATTGATTCAATCGTTCGCCCCCCCTTCACTTCCGATTTTTGTGTTGAGAAAATTTAATTCCTCCCACAATATAATAATTATCAAATAGTATTGATTAATTAAAGGGTATAGGTAGTCGAGTTCGCTAGATTCATTATGTGTACACCTAACTGACATTTTTGTTATAGGTACTTAGGTAAATAACGGAAATAAAACTGACTTATTGGACTGGATGAATTCTCCTTCTGCCTGTATCGCTGCATACCTGCCTTCCTCCTCCCTCTTCGGAAATACCTTACAGTAGACGTTACACGGCTAATTATTTATTACATGTTAGATAAGATTTGAATTTTTGCGTGATGGCTAAACAACTAATTAAATAGTATTATCATTATTACGTAGCACAACACAACAGTAAAATACAATACAAAACCAACAACCATTCAGGTATAGGTATATTCAAATGACTTTTGACTCTTGCTCTTTTGCATCAACGTTCAGTACAGTACAATACAATACATTTTAGTAGACAGTGTCACCGCGTGTGAGCACAATGAACTGGTGAGAGGTTTTACTTACAAAGGAGAGTGACAGTCGATTTTTCCTCATCCTCCTCCATTATTATTATCCCTTTCTTTTAACAGGTAAATTACATTGGTGAGTTCTCAATGTACACCTTATTGGCCACACAATAATGATTAAACATACTTACACAGTAATACATACTTATTTTTATATTTGGGTAAAACACAAAAAAAGGTTACTTTACAAACTAGTTCATGTACAGAGTTTAGCTCTAATAAGATTAAGATGAGGTAAACAACAATAATAACTATTATCGAAAAAAAACACAATACAATACCGTACACAGCCAGTACACACAAACAATAATTAATTAATTCCAAAAGACTCATGTCATAAATGTCATCAAGTGTTTGTGTAATAACCAAATCAGCAACTATTAGTAAACAAACAGACGCAACAACGAAACCCTCTCTGTTTCTCTTCATAATCACCAGAGAATAATCTACGAGAATACAAATACAAGACGTTACAAGACAATTAATAATCAACTCCGTCGACTCTCACAGTAACTAACAATAATAAGTCAACACAGAAATATTAATAATAATCTGCTTTAAACATGTGTAATAAAAGTTTAATAGTATATATCATACCCTGAACATTTAATTACGAGTTAATTTATTATTGCTAACCTAACTTTTTCCTCTACTAAATAGCTACTACAACAACAATTTTAATATACTCCCACAGAACAAAAAGTGCAATGTCCTTCGGGTGACATTGTGTTTATTTTTGCAATATGAGTGTATATTATGTGTGTGTCGTGCCGTTTGTTCTCCTAAATGGGCTACTTTTCAGTTGTTCTTCTTCTCACACTGATTGTGAATTATATAGAACGTGGGCTACAAGTTGTCTACATGCGCATCTGTTCTGTGTGTACGATCAGAGAACGAACCATCAAATATTAATTGTTCAGTAGTATATGTATGTATGTATGTGTTAACAATTAGTTGTGTATCCCTGCCGAAAAGGCCTGACCTAAAAAAAATTCTCCAAACTCTGATTTCATCATAAAACGTCATCCTGCATGTGTCCTACAAACTACATAAAGTCTCATTCATATCTATTATTATATTCTTATATAAGGACATTCATATCAACAATTCAAGCCACGTGTAATATAATATATCATTGCACACACTGCACAGAGTTGTGTCACCCTTCCATCTAATACCTTTTTTGATACGGAACGGATACCACCACACACAAAGACAAGACACTCGCCGTATATTATTATATTTATTATATAAAAGAGACTATGAATTATATTCCTGTGCCAGAAAAATTGACACAGAACAGACTGTTTCTTCTTATTAATAACAAATACATTCTACCGATAAGAAACTTCGCCCCCACTACACCATTATATGTTTCAGTACTGTTTTTCTTTGTAAAATCGAACTAATCGTAGTAATTCATAGTCATATGTATTTATCGCAATGATCGAGCTTTTTTTATACATCCCAAAAATGCTTTTTTAAACGCCTTCACTTAAATACTTAGTTTTTTCTAGTCTGTATTAAAAAATCTGTATTTTTCCTTTTAAATGAATCGATCAAATCAGTGAAAACTTAAGAAGGATAATAATAAAACATTCTAAGGTGTACGTACTATAACGTAAGGTAAGGAGATAATGGTAATCAGTAGTTTCTTTTTGTAGTAAGTATAATAGTTTTGTGTTGGCAAACATTGAGTGTGTTCTCTTTTGTTAGTTTAGTTATACATATGGCATTACAACATTATTATACAATACAGCAATTTTGGAAGAAAATTTCCAGAGGTACATTATTTTTTTTCTTTGGATTTTAAAGTGGGTGGTTCGTGTTGTCGTCTCCTCCACACACGATCCAACAATCAGGACACTATTTTTAAATAAGTACACTCGACATGCTTCTCTGCAAACAATCATCTCACTCTTCACACGACACTGACAAGTCAAATTCCTTCCTGGGAACACAAACACTAATAGAAATCAACGGATCGAATCTAAATCCCAAATTTTTTAAACGAATTAATACTGTCCCACTGAAAAATTATTTCAACAATTAATTACTATTTGAAACATCGAATCGAAAGAACCATATTGCTCGGCCTTCTTCTAAAAATTCTATTCAATTCTACTCTAGAGAATATAAAATGCGTGGTACTTGCTTCGTTTCATTTTCAAACTCTATTACATATATAGTAGAAAAAAGCGATTCTGCTCTGCCTCTCTGTGAATGAAGAACTATTTACTAGCCTCGTCCCAGTCCGATCACTGTTTTACTACTGCCACACGAATACTTTATCATCAATGAAAAGAAAGATACAAGGCTGAATTTGGACTTTGTTTGCATAGCCGGCAGTTAAATTAAATATCTCATCTAACCTTAAGACTATAATAAGACTGTGTATAATATTTTAAACTCTTTATAGTATTTTTCCAAATTATCGTAAATTTTATTTCTACATGAACACTCAAATTTTTGTCTATATAAGAAATCATGTCAATTGTCCTTCCCGTTGAGCTTTGCATTTGTTTGACGAGACCACCTCCACGTATTTACTTTGTGTGTAACTGCATTCCTACCTTATTTACCTACCCTACGACCTAAGAGCTCCCTATATTTATATATATATAACTCTTCTTTCTCTCTGTACTGTGTTATTTTGTATGTACATACACGATACATACAATTTGCAAGAGTATATATATTATCATCCCACATATAAATTAGCTATGTTAGTTTTGTTTTTATACTTTTTGACTTTCGCTTACAGCTATATTGTCTGTACACGAACGTAGTAGTTCAAATTCATCAAGTGTACAGGCACAAATTCAGTTGCACATAAACACACTTGATTATTTTTAATATATGATCATTAGAAAACTAAATAGGAAACGGCACACGTACTACCACTAAATTTATCGATTCATCAATCAGAGGAGAAACGTTTCTCAGGACCGGCGAAAAAAGAGCACAAACATATCCCTTTCTCCCCCTATCCCCCCCCTCTCTCTCTAAATTAATAAGGCGGTGAAAGTGACTTTCCTCACTGTAATTTAAATGTATTGTGTACAATGAGGCTTGTAAATATTTTATATGCAGAAGAGGGCAAGAATGTTTCCCATCCCAAAAAAACACTACTAGTACATAGCATTAAATCTGAATCAATCCAGTTTTACATTCCAAAAAATGAGCAGAGAAAGAATGAGCTCCTGTGATTCACAAATTAAATTCATGTTCACAGTTTTTTTTCTTAACATGCAGTTTACCACTTGGCCTGTGTACTCTCCGACACATTTCTCCTAAAATGTAAGTAAAATGTAAATCTGAATTCTCGCATACAACAACTGAATTTACTTCTAGGGAATATATTCTATAGATAATAAGGACTTAAAATTCCATTCGTTCACAATCCATTCAAACAAATCAATCAAACCGAATCTCATTATACTTGAAATGACTACATAGTCCAAGGCTGAAAAAGAATAAGCCAATTCAAAATCTAACATTAGGCTAAACATACTACTACACTCTCCTCTCATCAACAGAAAAATCCTTTTAGCTTCGATAAGACACAAAGTTACCTGAACAGAACATGCCGGTGACAAACTTCTGCCTCTTTTCTTACTATATAAATTAATAATACAATCAAAATTGCGTACGTACAGTACGAGGTATGTCTCTGCATTTTCAAAAAAAACGAACAAAATATTCAGCATTATTAAACTACGAGTGATAGCTAATAATAAATGTGTACCTAGATGTGTGTCTGTGTGTGTATCTATGTGTATATATTAGTATTTTGCATCTTGTTGCAATAGCTTCCTGTTTCTCCATTATAACAATAAGTGACTGTTGCCCATCTTCACATTGAGCCACATCAATGAAATACATAATTAGAATGCTACAACAGTATAGGTATTCATGAACTAATTGTAGCAAAGATAAGTAAGGTAAGTTTGTGTAATGTAATAATAATAATAATTGTATAACTGCAAATATCATAATATATATTATAATAAGGGGTATTTCATGTATATAAGGGTATGTTCAAGACCTCCTCATAATAAAGTAAAGCATTCGTTGATGTGAACGTCTAGTAGTAATCGTACATGTAATATTTCTACTTGTTTAGAATGTAGTATAATAATTCTACAGAGCTAACACATTTACATGGCTTTGTGTCTCTTCTTCTCACACGTATAATGCAAATGTAATTTGTATAATGATTACAGTTAAGGCATTACACATTCTACCCTTGGTTACATTTGTTTGTTACGTTAATGTTCTACCTAGCTAGTAATATTACATGGTTTCCTTTGGGTTTGCATATTTCTAGGTTTCCTTTTCCAAGAAAGGACACAAGAAGAGGAGTCAACACTAAATTACATCATTTTGCATATAATGTAATAATAATAATAATACAGCAGACTTAAAGTTATTAGCAGTATTTGTCTGGTCGCTCATCAGTTGTTCACAACGACAAGGACGACCCACAAAAATATTTAAAACTAACTCGTCTCCGTCAATAATTACGCTACACCATATTATGCTGTGCTGATATACATACACAGTAATAATACCAACCTCATTTTAGTAGCAGGATCATTACTATCAGACTTAATAACCCTAAAAATTGGTTAAATTCCAGTAAATGCACGGGGTACTTGATCTATTACTACTTTAAATTGTTTTTGAATTTTAATGACCACTCGCTCTTGCTCGTTAGTTTAAACAAGGGTTTCACTTTTCTATGCAGCTTTACGCTTCCTCTACATATTTTAAATAAAAAAGTACGACCACATTTGAGATTAGATAGAGAGTAAAGTCAACGCAAAAAATATTGAAACCCTTGAAACATTTTTGGGGATTTTTTGTATTGTTGTAACGTACATGTCGTTACTGAAATCATTAGAAATTGGTTACTCTCGCTTAAGGCTGATTTTGCATAAGGTAAGTAAGTTATAAGATTTATCGTATTATTTATCTGTATAGGTTTAAGATACTATATTATGTGTGTAAGGATAATTTTCAGTTCTTTTTATCTGGTTCGCATAATTCCTAGCATAATGTTGTGAGTACACTCTCCTTTAAATCTGCGAAAAATTTCGTTCTACATTTAATACGGTACGATAGTGATTTGATTTTGGGATTTAATTTGATTCGATTAAATCTATTAAATGACTTTCTTGGTACTTTTTTCTCACTACTACAAAAACCTACTAGTACATTCCTTATTGTGGCTTGGCTCTTCTGGCTGGCAATATTAGCAATAACGACCAATAATGGCCGTTAAATATGAACTTTTTAATTTTAATGCTGCATATTTCGTACCTGTCCTCTTTGTAGAATATTAATTTACTTTACCAAAGAACAGGTTAACTTACGGATTAGCTAATAAAAGTAAAAGTTAACTAATTACTTAGTAGTAGATTGTTCTATATATACCATCATAACATAACAATTATTTCTGATTCCGTGATCAGTTTCGCTCTGATCAGCCTCATTTCTTTTGATTCTTCTACCCTCTACACAACTACTTGCGTCTTAAATATAAAAAGGTGTTTGGAAGTATGGTAAAGCTTTAACATTAAATTTTCGCAAGTAGATTAGCAAGATCTCCTTCCATGTATAAGTATTTTTATACGTTTCAGTTACTTTAACTCAAGCGTATGTAAGTGTTCATTATATTAGATTTGTCTTTAAACTCACACGCTTTTTTCTTAAAATTTAGAAACATTCTCGTGAGATTTTTTTCAATTGCAAGTCAATTCTTCGCAAATATGTTACACGGTTACTCTCTTTTTCTCTCGCTTTTTCCGTTGACTTGACGAATGTTTTAAGTGATGCCGTTTATTTAACGATTAATTGAGTCATAAAGTGTTTGTCGAAGTTTTTGCGCAACTTACGACTGTACACACAGGGTCTTAAGTTGAAGTGAAACATCAGAGACTGGTTGTAGTAGTATTGTGGAGTGATTTACTTGGGAGATCTTGTACCGCGGTGCGATGGGCGTCCTCCGCCGCCGCCCCCATCTTGAGAAGAATGATCGGATGACATCCGATTGCGGAAATTGCGTCGAAAGCCTCTATCTCGGTTGTCACGATCACGCTCGTTACGGTCGCCGCCGCCACCGCCGCCGCCACCGCCACCGTTGTTGTTCCCTCGTTGTGGCTCTGCAAACAAATTTTCAAAGTTACTGGAGTTGCTTGCTGCTTCAAAGAAAGACAAAATTAGGGCATAAATAATTCTTACTCGGTTGTGTGCGTGTTTCTTTGGTATCTTTAACAGGTTTCTTCTTGTCTTCATGCAAGCCTGAAGTAGATCCAGGGCCTTGATGAGCCGGTCCACCATGATTAAGATGAGATGATTGAACAGCATTTTGAGTGTTGGGAGGCTTCTCTTTGCCGCTTTGAGCTACCTGTGCGTAGCTTAGTCGTACAGGGCCATCCCGTTCTTCATTTGAGCAATGATTTTCATTATACCTTTTCTCGTCCCCATTACCCCCGTCCCTCTTCTCCTTTTCGATTTCGTCAGTACGGTTCACCTACACAAATGAAATGTTTTAATCTTGAAAAACTATTATTGACTAATGCACATTTTAATAATTAGGAGAAATTATTTTACCTCTCTTGGTGAATGATCAGTCGATCCGGAGAAAGGTTTAGTAGTTGGCACTGTTTTTACAAAACCGGGTGTGGGAAAGGCTTCCTTGTCACTGGTATTCAAACTACTGGGGCCAGGAGGTCCAGTACCACCACTAGCAATAGCACGGTGATTATTGTCCACTTGAGTTTTGGCAACATAAGTGTTAGCACCACGACCCATGCTAGGGTTGGTATTGTGGAGATATGAATTGTGGGGGTTGCCGGAGCCGGACGGGGAGAAAGCTGGCTTAGCAGGGGAAGACATTGGGGACGTCAAATTACGCGGAGTCGACGACAATGAATAAGGCACCTCCGGTCCCACTGCCGTTGACGAATTGGCCGGAGTTTGAAATGCAGGCACTGCCCGTTTATTTGCAGTGGGAGATTTAGATGACTGACTTGATTTGTTGCGGTAGCTACCTCCTGCTGACCCTCCGCCTACGCCACCACTTCCACCATGACTTTGGTGATGGTTCGGCGGCGGACCACCACTCTTACCAACATTGATTCCAGGTCCATTCGGCTGGTCCCCATTCAAAAGAGCTTCATCAGTTCTGGTAGACTTGTCAGCTGTTTCCTTCCCTTTACTACCACTTACAACGCTATTCCTAAAAGAAAATATTTATGTTGTTGTAACATATACACTCATAAATTAATTTTCATAAATTAAGTTGAAAGTGTACACCAAATATTGTAGGCACAACAGGCCGATTGCTTACTTTGAGTGTGATGAGCGAATATCGTGGCTATCATCGGCACTGCCGACTCCAACCTCTCGAAACTCCTTTTTGTTCCCAGGAGCAGAAGAGTGACTAGAAAGTTGCTCAACATCCCTCATTTCTTTTCTCACCACCTGTTCTACATCTTTGGTCGGGGAGGCGGCTGAGACCACATGGGTGGTGGTGGTAGCATTCGCATTGGGTTGATCCGCTGCACTAACAATGATCTCTGCTGGCACGGCTATAAGTGGACCACCATCCTCTTTTTCCAGTCCAACAATACTAGACCCAGGCGTCACTTTCATATTTTTCACCCCTTTTACAACATCAGACAGTCTGCGGAACAAAAGAAAACGCATAAAAACTAGGAAGTCAATCATCATGTTGTGTCATTCAGTTTACTTATCACTTCCTCGTAAAACACACTCGTTTGGCGTGTAGTACTATTCATGACTCATTATGCATATCGTACAAATTTACAAGTAATTCATAAAGGTCAACCAGTCAAGGCTATCATACATTAGTGTTTGAAGTCTGTACATGTTGAGAAATAGCTTGAAGGTTATGACAGATAATCTCCAAGCTGTAATTTCTCAACATTTATTACTATAAGTCTCGTAAGACACTATCCGTCACTATTGATAAAAGTGAAGATGCAACACAGAGACTGTCTCCTACTGACTGGGATTTCTATAAGCTAATATTTCTGTTTATATATACGATTGTAAATTTTAGTACACAGAATAGAAGAGTATAGTCTTGTCTTACCTTCCTTCATATGGAGAATCTCCATTCTTATAGGAGGAAATACCGGTGCCGGGAAGAGGAGGAAAAGCCGATCCTTCCAAATCGAAATTCATGCGACCCTGGTGATGATTTCCACCGATGACAACGGGCGGAGCGATTTGGGGCGACACAGGAGCAGCAAGTACTCTATTGGACGGAATGCTGCGGCTAGGTGCAACAGCCGCCGCCACACTACCCTCATAGCTTCCTTCGTCGTCTCGACGTGGTGGTCCTTTTCTGTCTGGCCTGCTTAGGCTAGATCTAGGCCTATCAAGATAATAACTATTTATGTCGTTAACGAAATGTATACCATTCATCAATTTGTTATTGCATTTTACAGAAAGTTATTAAAATGATTTGATTAAACTTACCTAGGGTCTCCACGATAAGGCGGTCGAACAGCTGTGGCATGGTGAAACGATTCGGGTACACTATGAGGAACAGGGGGTTGCGGGGGGATAGAAGGTATATAGTGTCGTCCATTTTGGTTGATAGCCGCTGCGGCCCCGCTCACTGGTATGGTGGGATGAGCATGGTGACTATTTGGAGTATGAGATACCAAAGGCAAGGCGGATGGGGCCATACCCAGCAATGGAGGTGGAGCACCATTCTTTCTCGGCTGATTGTTGTACGGGTGAGGGGGACCACCAGCACCTCCGTTGCTCTGTTGTGTGTCACTCGCGTTACTCACTGTTCTTCTAGGTCCTCGCCCTTGTTGTTGGCCACTGAAAATATACAAAACAACGCTAGTACATGACTAATTCGATTTTCTGGACTATCTCAAGTATAATCACCAATTAAATGATTCAGATTCAGACTTCGTGGTGCGTTGTCTTGGGGCCATCTGAGCAGATTTTTGATAATTCGGGCTTGGCTGCGGTTGAGGAGGCAATCCATTCAGTGAGTACATTTGACTCATCGGAGAATTGATATCATAAAAGCTTGCCCAGCCTGGCATTGTACTTGGATAGCCAGCGTAGCTGGGTGGAAGCGTGAACACGGATGGCACCTGTAAACAATATTAAAAATTGTATGATTCCGTTCGTCTCACCACTTCTCGCACCATCATACCTCCCATCAATTCACCGTCTATTCGATAATTAAAGGTACCTGTTGACCAGGTTGAAACATGGGAGTTGCTGACACCGCAGCAGCACTCTGTCCCGTTTGGCTAACTGGAACATATGGAGGAGTAGTAATGTACGAAGGCATGACGTTTGGCTGTTGAGGAGGAAATCCATTCTTAAGACTTGGAACACCCACACCTTGTGCTAACAGCGTCGTGGGTTTAGACTTTATTCTAGCCATGATCGGTTGCCCCTGTACATTTAAAAACCATATTCTTGAAAATCCATATTACAATTGAAATAAAGAATATTAAACTGTATATTGAAATATACATACCCTAAACTCGCGAACATCTTCCCTGAGGTAGCGGTGTGCGCGTTGCGCATCTTCGTCCGATTCAAAGCTGACATACCAAGAATCATTGAAAGCAAACTCACAGCCATTACACTTTGGGCAGTTTTCACTGTCGAACAACGCCTGAAATAATTGAAAATAATATAATTTCACACAAGACAACCGTTCTTGTGTTTAGGAAAGTGAAGACATATACGTGTGGTAAAAGGATCAGGGTTAGAAATTGAGTTTTAATGGGGAAAAAATTGTTCACACATTAAGTAATAATTCATTTTTACTTTTATCTCATCCACAGGTGTTGAGTTTGGAATCCCACGAAGAATTACAACAGTTCGATTGGACATTGGCCGTACTCGCTTTCCATCTTGATGGACCTGGACATTTTTTGACTCTGCAAAGAATGAGATCATTATTAATCTCATCCACAGGTGTTGAGTTTGGAATCCCACGAAGAATTACAACAGTTCGATTGGACATTGGCCGTACTCGCTTTCCATCTTGATGGACCTGGACATTTTTTGACTCTGCAAACAATGAGATCATTATTTTAATATTTAGTAAAGCATTTGCGGTAACAGTAGTAGTTTCCTTTGCATCATTCATAAGTAATGTGTGGCATTCTGCATTATTTACCTCTCAAGACTTCAGTGATGAGATCTAGATCCCCCGTTAATTTTTTAATCATATTGAAATTGGCCAGAGTAGAAATGTACACATAATGGTCACTGTCCATTTGAGACACTAGGAACTTGTCATTGGCCAAATTTTCGCTGTAACAACAATTAATTCAGATTAACAGTTAATTCGTACACAAGGTAAAATGCAAGAACTCTTAATTTTAGATACACTTACGGAGAGAAGTAGTATTCCAATTGAGTTAGAAGCATCTTCTTCAGATCTTCAATAGGCAAGTCACTGCCGTAAACCATAGGATTGTGTCCCTGGTCATTATAACCCCGTCTACTAGCAATTTCGGCCGGATCTGCCTCAGTAACATCGTTACTCAAAGCCATCTGGTCTCTAGACATGATTGCTCCATCTCTCAATCCATTCAACGAACTGCGTAAAAAAATTAAACCAAATTTAGCGTAATAATATCCACTTGTTAGTTAAATTGTTTCACTGTTCCTATTATTTCAAACTATAAAAATGCAAGCCTAAAATAATGATGATTCTCCTTATTCTCCTATTATTTACATATTTACCAAACAAATGTACTGCGTCGGAGAATAAACAAACACCCAGTAATAAGGGGAATTATACAATACACTTCCGTGCAAAGTATTATACAATTTACTCCACAGAGTACAGCGTACACGTTTATTACGCCCAATGTGTACGCTAAAATATCAAAGTACTAAAAGCAATAAAATGTATCACCAATAAAATTCAAAGAAAAAGTCTACGTGTGCATCATGCGACACTATGCATCACAGAAAATTTATTGATCATTAAACAATTTCAGGAACTTAACGCTTATTATTACAACATCAAGGAAATTACCGTGCGTCTGTAATGGATGTTCCAGCGGGGATGCTACCGGGTGGGACGGAGGTCATCGAAGGCATGGTGCCCTCCACACTACCTGCCACCGAATTACTATTGTCCCCATTCATGAAAACAAGTCCTGATGCTGCAAAAACACCATTTGAAAATACAATTAAAATCCCATTTATTCTATATGTATCCACTTGTGGTAGTCAACTAGGTAAACTTTTACTGGTGTACAATTATACAAACATAATTAAGAATAATTGGGCTTGACTAATATTACATACAATTACGCTGATTTGAGTAGGATCATTAGTTATTACCGACGAGTGAACAGATTATATTAGTATAGTCTAGTGGTGTCAGTCATGTCAAATGTCAACATTTCATTACTATTATAACCTTCTATGGTAGTAAATTTCAATTCATTACTTTCTTTCGCAAGACAAAGAATAATAATAATAATTGGTTCAGAGGCAAAGGAAAGGGATAAGTGAATAATTAATTTTAAACAGAATTATACAACATAACCGTAAGCATAAGGCTAATGAGGCAAATAATAGAATAATAAATTAGGAAATAAAAATATGTAATATATATATATACCGATCATATGAAAAAAGCCACAACAAAAGACAAAACTAAATCAGAAAACTAACACTGAATATTTTGAAGACTTTGCAACATAATGTGCGTTGGTGCGTGAGATCGAAACTGAACCATCAGTTGCCGGTTTCTGCTTTCAGCTAAGCTTTGATGCTGTTGCGAGCCATCCCCAACAGAAGTCCACGCCGACGATAATCTCGGATTGTTGTTGCGGTTTTGAAATCCATCCGGGGTGGCTCTATTGTCAATATATGCCATATAAGGACGAGGTGGTGACGGAGAGTAGTAGCCTCCGTTATTATGCTCGCTAACATACATGACTCAAAAGTCCATTAAAGAGCAGCAGCTGTAAAGAAAGTTCAGGAGTTCTACGGTGTTACAGCAACAGCGATAGCAAAATGTCAATGGAAAAAGTGGACAAGCAACAAAACGCCAAAGGAAAACAGGCAAAATTTCTGTGACTTTGTAATTTTGTACTATTATTCATTGTATTATTATTATTAATCAGAATCAGGGTATAAATACAAAACCCACTTTTATTTAACTATTGTTCTATGAATAATAGAATCGATTGAATTTTTTGAGTTAAGGTATTAATTTACGAAAAACAATGAAAAGATAATATGTTACAATAGGTCGCTTCAATTATTCGTTGCAAATTCAATCCTATTCTAACA
>JABASC010000293.1:0-47526 GCA_019776185.1 Plutomurus gul
ATGTCTCCAAATTGGACCATACCAAATATAAAACTATTGGAGTGAATTCTGTGGATTTCATTTGGGACAGACCCTTCAGAAAACGAAATTATTTCTCCCTGTCTTCCACTGGTTACTAACATCAAGTTTTCAGTGTTTGGATCTTTAACCCAACAAGTGGTACTAAAGTACTTTGTGATTTTTCTGTGACTATGATGCTCTTTATTAGTATCCTTTTCCCAGCTTAGTAATACAGCAACATCTTTTCCTTGTCGATCCCAGACACGAATTGACGGATTTTTTACTGAAAATACGGAAGAGACCAACAAACTTTTTGTCGTCTTTTGTGGAGAATTGAAAGAGTTGCTAGTTTCCCAATTTCCAAGTGGACACCAGTTAGTACTAATGACTTCTTCGTCGTGTCGCATTTTATGCAAAATTTTTCCATTACCTATATTATATGTAATTAAAATTATTAGAATACCTATTAATATTTAAAGGTACTTCCGCATATCTAAATCAGTTCGACTTACCAACTGTTTCAATAATAAGAATGTTTCCTCCTTTCGTTCCGATTGCTACAATATTGTCTTCAAACGGACTGACGGAAAGACAATTTGGATTTACTTTTCCAAACTTCATACTGAGTAGAGAATTCTTTTTAAGATTCCACATTGTAAGGCAGCCTTCTTCATCTACAGAGTAGACCACTGAGTAGTTTCTTGGTGACCACTCAACTCCACAAACAGGTATTTTCTGAAAATCAATCACAGTAAATAGCAATTAACTTTTTCAGTTTACACAAATGAAATATAAATCAGACATAAACAGATCACGGAGAATTGACAATATGAATTTAACCCACCTTGTGATTGTCGTGAAAAGCGACTGTAGCATTCTTATTAACATCCCAAAGTCTCACGAATCCTCCCTCGCAGCCAGTAACCAGTGTAGCTTGACCCAAAGGCAAGTTTTCATATTTCGCCTGGCAAAAGCTTAAACTTGAATACTTGTCCCTTTGAATGCCAACCAAAACGAAATCTGGCCACAGTCCTTCTTTAGACTCGGGTTTCTGAATTTCGTTTGTGCTCCCATTAGTTATCACAGCTGCTTTAATTCCACATTTTTTCCTTGGTTTGACGACAACCACAAGGTTAAGGCCAATGTAAGCCCACATGTCATCCCTTTTGGTAATAACATGAGGTCTGTACCAAGAGCCCGGTGGTGGAAACACTATTTTTTCAAGGTTGTCCTGTTCTTCCGCATGTCCATTCATTATGGAGGAATCTTCCGTAGCGATCGAAGCCATTCTCAATTCTCAACTGTCAATGGTATAAATTAATGTTATAACTTTTATGAAGAGTTAATACAAACGGGTAACATTATGGTATGGTTACATGAAAGTAGCTTACTTAAAGTGAACTCCGCCCGCAGTCAAGAACAATGATTTTCAACACCCTTATTTTTGTGGTTGACAGACGCTTGGCAGTTGGCAGTTGTCACACCACAGCGCAGTGCTATCCGTTAGTTACGCAATTCTTTGCTCTGTGCTGCTTGAACCGGTTTGCCGTACTAATCAATCACCAAAAACCAATGTTGAATAAATGTTGCGTTGCACGTAGTATTTTTCTTACGGTACGATACGATCGATCTAAAATCTTTAGAATACCAGTAAATTAATATTGTTTCAATAAAACAGATCGGTGACGTTATTTATGGCTTACAATATTAATATTACAGATAAAATTATGATCAATAAACTACATTAAATACAGAACACCGCAGTCATAAGTCGCAGCACCAGGCACCAGCACACTTATCAAGATTTTTCCGAGTAAAAAATTAGACCAACCTTATACAGAAACGTCCTTCGTTAACCTTCGTGAACCTTCCCAATTCGCTTTCAATTGTCAATCAAAACTAACGCACTGTCACACTGTCAGTGTCAGACACAAAAAAGTCAACTATTTTTAATGATATATCACGAAACGCACGCACAAGGCACACTGCACTGCTATGAAGAAATGGGAGAACGAATCTGCTTATCTTTACGCGCCATTCAAATCCAAATTAAACCAAATGGAAATGAGAAAAGCCACGAAGTACGAAGTGATCTAAAAATGTTTTTGGCGCCCTACGCTTACTGTCCAATGACATTTCTATATGGGGCAAGGGCATGAGTCGTATGTCGAGAGAATCTAATTTAAATTACCAAAGAAAGTTATCTAAATGTGAATTTCTTAAATGTAATTCAAGTCGGAAATTTTATTCTTTCAAATTGTACTTTTCACAATATCATTTGTATTTCCACATCACTAGAACCAAAAGAACGGGAACGCTACACTACAGTATGCATTCTGCATTCCTTTGCAGTGCGGCCTAATCTTCATTTGAATCGCTTCATGCTCCCTCTACTTGAGTCGAACCTAATGCTGTCTGGTGGAACATTGTTTGTATAGAAAAGCAGTGTATAGGTATATTCGTGTTAGAAAGATGTACTTTTATTGGCATGCATTACTTTTCCTAGAAGCTTTGGCTACTTACCCGACAACAAGCATTTAAAAAACATGCATTTTCCATATATACAATTTGCCACTGCCACGCTGTGTGAAATGAAAATTAAATTATTTTGGGGTGAAAATGAAAGCGAAAACGAACAATACCAGCGGCAAGTTAAAATGTTATAGTAAGACCACCTGGGCTTCCCAGTTGTAATGAGATAGTCATGTAGACTTAAATAATAAAATTGCTGTCACACATATGTATGACGAAGATATTGATTATTGGATGTTTCAATGATTAAACAATTATAAAATTAAATTAAACAACTTCAATTTACGGGTTACAGATTTGGTTCTCGCCGTCACAATTGTTGAAAACACAAGTTAAAAGGTACAATTGTCCGATCTCGGCTTTACTCGTTATGTTATTAAAGAGTAACGCGGCGTTACACCTTACAAGACTTGTAATTTCGAAATTGGGTAACGAAATTGAATTGAATAGGAATAGATAATTTAAATTTAAATATTACAGATATCATAATTTAATGTATTCAAAAAAATTATATCACTTTTCACTTCTTGACAAATTATTCAATGCGTTTAACTATCTAAACTATATAATATAGCATGAAGTTCTCAGTTCGGGCAAATGCCGTATGGAATCGGCACAATTAACACGGTTAGCACTTCCTACTTGTTGTAGGGTAGGACGTTCTGTACATTATAGGAGTTCTAAAAAGAATTTTTTTATTATCAATTATTGCATTCGTATTCAAGTTTATAAGCAGGCCAGAGGCCGACCGACCGAGTTCAATTCAACCAGTTGAGAGTTGACTGATTGAAATAGTGGTTGACGTGACTTTTACAAGTTACAAGTTGTACTGTATTATTTATAGTGCAAGTGTTTTTGTGTATTGAAGCTGGAATTGGAAATTGGAAGTGGGTGTTCCTTCCTTATATTCTTTATTCTCAATTTTATTTGCATATGCCTCTGCATTTGACATAAATATGGAATCTGTAGGAATAATTGTACACGGATATAGTTTTACTTTAGCATTTCGGTTTAGTTGTGATTATGGGATGTAATTAAATAGTGTATTGTGTTAAGATGTAATTTTCTTTGGTTCTAAACACTTGTTGGTATAAAATAGTGACAACTGTGTCTTTATAGCTAGGTGTAAGTTGAACCAACTTGTTGTTAACGCCTATCAAGATTTGGCTTGTAGCTTGGAGTAGGTTCGCTAATTGACATTTTGCTTCCGTCATTATTAAGGTTTCTTTGATTTCCAGACACCAGAATTCGGTCTAACAAACACCCATTACCCAAATCATCAATACACTGCAAGTATTCGCATTATCGTTTAAAGTTGATGTTCATATAGAATTAATAACACAACGAATAGAGAAAGAATCCAAGATAACCCTTTCGAGTTTCGAGTAGCCCTACCCACTTCACAATTCCACTATGACCACATATTTTTACTTTGTATATTGTTTATACGTTTGAGGTAGAAATATACATCAATGTATATTGGTGAATGGTATATTTAGTTTAAATATTTGTAGCATTTTATTTTTTGCACTGTACCGTACACAATGTACGCAAGATGGTTTGCCGAATTCTACACTGGTGGCTGGGTACAATATTGTGTTATTTATTCTTATTTCATTTTGGCTGAATGCTACTGCGATTCAAGACATTGTACTCTGAAATGATATTTTAATATGTAAAATAAGGTTTAATGAAATTGGTGTGTACGTACTACTGGCAAATGGTACTGCATACCTTCTGAATTGTTATAGCTAGGTTAAAGCACTTTAAAAGTGAATGTAAGAACAGGAAGTAAAGCTGTCAATTAAAAGCACCACTTACATAAACAACAATTACAGAAGACGGAAAGCTCCAAAAGATCATAGACATTAATAGTGTAATTTGCGAATAGGTTTGATTGTTATTAGTGGCTATAGTATTCTGCTATTTGCATGCTCAGAGAGGGGTCTTCGTCTTACTTATTAGAGCGAGGGCGACTTTATGTTTTCTTTTTTTTCTTCATACATCTCCATGAAATTAAGTGCATAACAACACTCACATGACAATTGTACTTAATTTTGCAGGTCTATACCATTGGTTATCAACTGGGAGTCACAACCATCTGGCCGGTTTTTACTTTTGGGTACGGATATCAGTACGGCGGACTGATCACATCTAATTCGCCACATCGATCTGTGTGTGGTCTTTCCCGTTGAAATAACCTACTTCTTGGTCATTTACAAGTTGACAAAAATATCAAAATGCCAAAATCAGTAAGTAAATTCCCCTATATATTATTTCGCTTTAGAATTCTGCATAATAGGAAAAGCTGGTCAAACAAAAAGACTTTTCATGTTTCTTTTCCACCAGAAAGAATATAATCATACAACGTTTCAAATGCGTGCATCTGATTTTCGGATGTTACAGCGTTTGAACCAAGCAAAAAAGTATGCATGGCAAGCTGAAAAGGATTATTTCTGCTCAGTTAGATACCAGGTCTAGGTCACATATCTGCAGGTTGTCTAGTCAGTCACCACACCACCACCACATAGAAATCTCCAGGTGCACTACATTGTAAAACATCATTTGTGAATTTTTATTTTTTATGTTCTACACATGCAAAGGACTAGATATGTTTCCATATTCTAACAAAAGTGCCATTTATTACATTTATACAATTTAAGTTGCAAATTAAACTACACAAATACATTGCGGTGATACTGGTACCGTTTTACTTGCGTGTGTGTGTTGGTTTTACTGAGTATTTGGTACGTATTTATATGCCTTGCACTACTACCTCATTGGAATGGATGACAGCATTGAACATTTATAAATGTATAAATTACATGTATTTTTTGTATACGTAATGCATACCTACTGATTACTGATATTATACAGAATGAATGAAATAATTGTGTACATATTTAGTACTTTGTTCGCAGATAAGCGGTAAAATCTATTAGGAAGGTTACAACAGTAGTAGAATGAAGGAGTAGATGATATTGTGAGGTAACCACTTGCCAGGCTCAAGCTATTAGGACAGAAATACCTGTGACTGTGTTGTGCATTGTGCATGAACAAGTGAGTGCGCTGCGCAAGTATATATGTATATGAATCCTTTACATGACAATATTTTTGCGGTCCTCTGCTGAGTGAGTAATGGGACGGGAATGTTACCGATAACATTGTCCGTGTGTAATCCGAAGCATTCTCATTTCAACGCTTTATATGCCATGGAATTATTATGACTTAAATGACTTTGGTGTATACTAATATAATTTTTCGGAAAAATTAAAACATATATCATGATATAGTAAGTAGTGTGAGTATTTGTGAGCTTGTCAGAAAGAGTTAAGGGCGGTCAATAAAGTCTTTACAGTATAGAGGACAGTGGGGTGAAAAATGAAAATGTCATAGAATGTTTTGCGTTAAGATGCTGTATTCATTGAGTGGTTTTGGAAAAGTCATTCAAAAGTAATTGCCTAGCATTCAGTACTGGTAATAGTATAGTAATAGTAAGCACGATGTACCATACCGATGTAAAACAATGTGTACCTTCATTGCATTTTTAGATGGGAATGGAAATGATGTTTGCTACCTGTGCATACGTTACTACCCTAATAAGTAGGTCGTACGTTTCTTCTTTATATTTATATATTTATTCATTGGATATTCGTTGTCCTCTTCTATCCATGCTGTCCTCGTCACGGTTTGCTCTAACATCCTTAGCTGAATCCATGGACCTAAAACATGCCTTAGATGATTAGATCCCCTCGTACACACGGTTAGCTCTTGGCTTTCAACTTCCTATTTTCATTTGTGGGTAGGTTGTTCTACGTAGGCGGTAGAGGTAGGACCGATTCCTTCAAAAACAGAAATTTCCAATGTTCAATTCAAAAAGAATTCGTCTTCGTGTGATATGATGACTAAATACAAATAACATCTATTTGTCGATTATTTGTCAACCCATAATTTCGCTAATACGTTTTCGATCGATTAAAGCACTGTTTTCTAATTTTTAAATACCCATAGGAATAAAAACGTATCGTAACGAGAAATAGATTTGCACTAATTGACTAAAAATTTACTCTTAATTTTTGCAAGAAATTCTTATGGAAACATTTTCCAATTCCGTAGCACAATTTGTCGATAGCAAAGCACACATGCTATACATATAATACTGTTAACAGCCATTTAAGAGTGTAATGTGAAAAATGTGTTCTAAAGCTAGTCCGTTCTCACCTCCTGTGTGTTTCTACTCTTCCACTGCTGATAATAGTGGTATACGTTTGATTAACTATGTACACCTACACCACGTACTTTTCCTTTACTTACTTTGCGACAACCCTCCGCACCACTACTGCCAGTAATTCTCTCTCTCTTTCTAACCGTCTCAACTCTATCCTGTTTTCTAAACACCTTGAGACTTTGAGACGTTCTATTGTCTTGCAGCATTTACATGGTGATTTGTGGTCGTAAAGCTCTTCTTGTTGAAGAATCAACAAAGTTCTCCTACGCTGAATCGGAAATTAAAGGAAAACCTCGCTAATTTTAGCAAGCTCTATTAACTGTCTATAAGGATTTCTATTGTTATTGTATGTGTTTCACATACACTACACACGTTTCCTCGATTGACTATTGTATTTGGAAAATTTAGTACTTAGTGCAGGAGTGAAAAAGTGAAATACAGTTTCATTTCATCTATTAACATTAAGTGCACCAGAAAATCGTCAACATGGTTGCTTCTAGTCGCTCGGTACGTTAATGAAGTTTCGACATCTTTTTTGCTCTTTTTGTTACTGTCATAGCAAGTGCTGTGTTCATGCATTGGATTTTTTCTTGCTCTCTTGTAAATTTGTTTGTGATAGGATATTAGACACCCTTTTTGATTGGATAGTAATGAAAGGACGGTACATGCACTGTAATTTATAAATATGTTCCAAAAACGAGACAATTGTAATCTGTTAGGAGAAAAAAAAACTATGGGATTTCCCCATAAAATATTTTTATTTGTGGAATATAGGTACAGCATCAACAATTAATTTACTTTGTATGAGAAAATCTGATCTTAACACATTATGATAAAGAAATAATTTCAAAAACTGATTAAAGAAGTGGATGGTCATCAGAATATATAAGTCTTAATACCAATTTTAGTAATCCATTACCTTCCACTGGTATTTTCATGAACATTTGTACGCATACCGTTATTAATTACACAAATTTTTGAAGAATTTTTTTAAATATTCTACAAAATATTTTGGAATGATAGTCATCGCGTCTAACGGTTTACCCTTTCGTTTATTTAAATTTCGTTTAACTAATCAAGAAACCAAAGATTTCTCGAAAGCTCTAGCAGTGTATTAATTATGTTTTACAAAGAGGAAAGTTTTCAATACCTAAGAAGGTGGTTGTGTTTTCCCATGACGCACGGTGCCGCTGTGTAGTACAGATAAACCCTTCTCACACAAATGTGAATTTTCTTGTAGAAGCTACTTACACAGCGTTTCAACTATGATATTGTAATTTACATCATGATTTGTTCATCAGGTATTATATTATAAATTACAATTCGCTGTACACAATGCCAGCTTTACCCGTAGACACGGCAAGTAATTCATCGTCTAGCATTTTCTGATAATGCGAATATTTGGATATTTGTTAATCATCACCTATATTCATTTTACCAGATACGTGGCTCAGTTTGACAAGTCCTTTTGCTTATTAATGCTAAAACAGGTTGCAAAAATGTTAGACGTACGACTAAAAGCCTGGAATTATCATATTACAAACTATCAGCAGGGGGGTGCACATGCAAGACATGCATCTGTAAATCTTTCTGTGTAGTTTTATTTACCGCTCAGGGAAAAATCAGTAGTTCAAAGTACAAAGTACTCAGGTTGGATCGAGCCTTTACATCTATTCCATAAGCAGAAGATGCCAGTTATTTATTTATAGTGTTTTGTCATTTTTTGATGCAGACTACAACAAAAGCAGTTTGAAAAATGTTTAGCCATCAAATTTCTAAACTAACATTATGCACACAGTAAATGACATTGCAATATTTAAAAATTTTGTAATCAATATTGCATCAGATTAGCAATAAAGCATGTTAGATGGCAAATGTAGACTTTCAGTAATTGCCAACAGCATGGGATTAATTAAAAGATGGTTCTGGAAGATTTTCCATAATGAATTCTTTGAATATTGAATGCAGTCTTAGCACGTGCACTTATTTCTTCCACGCATAATACAGAATTGTAGTTGAGCAGACATGTGTGTGTTGTGAATTACTTTTTTTGGATTTGAAGGTTTAAGCATGTAAAATATTATCATAAATATAAGTTCTATCCCCTGTAAGATAGGAGGCTATGCAAGATTAAGATTGTATAGAAGGTATGCATGGTATTATCATTGCATGCAAATGCATTGGAAAGGAGGTTCAATCTATCTGTCCAGTGGTCTGATATCGTGTAGCTAAGTAGCGTGGTATGGTGGGCAGGAGATTTTAGAGGAAAATCTAGCAAAATTTCCATCTTATTACATTAAGCAATGTTGTTCAAGATTTTTACCTTGGGCTGGCTCTACTCACTCGATTCTCCGGCTGGCTAACAGCTATTGTGTGTTTGTGTGTACGTACGTATAATAATAGTAAATAAATGCATGCCATGCCATCACGTTTCCACCAACAAAGCCGGCATGTGAAAAATGGCAGTTAATACAGTGGAGAGAGATATGCCACATTCAAGGTAGTCAACTAAAGTACACAGTACTCTGATTCTCGAATAATTTTCTTTCCAATGCTTTTCTGTGGGGTCTGCTGTATGCATAGTGTGAGTAATACCTTTAGTTTGTTCATCTTCTCTTCTCTAGAAAGGTTGACATGCAATTTTCCTATATTACTCATTCTCATTGTTTTGCAGTTGAACAGATTCAATATTGATCTTGCTGAGATCATCACGTAATCCGTTCTAGTAGAACCCACGGTCCTTGTTTTTTTTAGTAGCAAAGTTTATTGCAATGGGAAATGTGCGAATTATTTATGTGTTTTCAGTATAATAAATATATATCTATATATGCGTTCTTCTGACGCATGTATGTAATCAATATTCGATAGTTTACAATCTTATACCAGTCAGCTGAATTGAATTCGATAAAAATGTACGTACCTATATGGCACATGGGCTAGAGTTTAATAACATTTCGTATTCGTAGTAATTTGAAATTATTATGACTAACTGTTGGTGGTATTATTGGGTTATGCATGACATAATAGTTTCTGATGATGCGACATGACATATTGAACTCTTGTAAGTTTCAGTAGTTAAAATTTTTAATCTGGATTAATGATAATAACACAATGGTAATAATATGTTGATAAGCTAGGGTCGCATTAGGTTCGTGTTTATTCTCTGTTATTATATTAGCGTGTTTGTGTATGCAGCGTTTTTTTTATACTGGTGTGGATACTGTTATCTGCAAGCTCTTCACCTATTTCTCACACGTGAGACTGGGAATCATTCCACTTTCGTTTCATTCTTATTAAAATATGATATAGAAACCACGGAACAAATTACGAGTCTAGTCTGGGATCACCTTGGCGCATCTTAATACACAAATGTGCATCAGATTTGCGTGCTGTAATGTATTCATATTGGATTACTTGTGTAGTATTACAGTGACAGCATTGTCACCTGACAATACTGTCACTGTATGAGAGTTTACATTATTATGTGCAGAGTTATGCAAATAGTATATTTAATGCACGACTTATTGTCGTTCGTATGCGGGTGGATGTAATGTATGTACATACATTATAAAGAATACATTATAAATGTGTATTCCCTCGTAGTCTCGTAATCGTTTACTTGAAAATACATCCAAGCAGTCCTGAGGTGTATCGTCATTAAAAATGTAAATTTATTATTTTTCATCGTCATTTTCAACCGTTCTCATAAGTCTGTCTGTATAGATAAAGAGATCTAAAGAGAATGGGGCCGGTGCCAACGGACAAGACAATAATGCCTCGGGGGCAGGCCGAAAAAACAAGCAAACTGGGTGTGCAATAGTAGTTTTAACAATATTTGGGTTGCAATCAGGGAAAACATGGTTCAAAAAGTTGTGAGAGAGACAAAATCGAAAAAAGAGCTGTTTTTTTTTCAGAATGAATCAAGTAAATTGTTACGAGTGCACACATAGACCGATGTTCTAGTTTGTGTACACGGTTGTCGTTTTTTCTGTGTACAAAATTTGTAGTTCTTACGAAATTGCATAGTAGTCTTGTTTTTAACGTTTGCTCGTTAAGTGCATAAGCACACAATCAGCAGTAGCATCATCATTCAACGAAGTCATTATTACGCAATTACTGATGAATCATTTATAAGCGTCTGCAGATAGAATGGAGTGCAGAATTCGTTGTACAGAGTTTTATTAGTAGAGAAAGATGTCGGTTGAAAGTTCCTTTTCGATCGGTGATGTCATTTCTTCATATCTAGTGTGTTCTGCAGGTATACATAGGTCAACTGACATCGAGTCACTGTTTTTCTTCTTATATACTGTAACCATTGAGATTTACCCTCCGTTGTGTAGTATTTCATTGTTAGCGTTACAGATTGGGCGCGCGATCTCTTATACGTGATCGCATAAATATACTATTATGTATAGTAAGTAAAGTAAACTACATAAATACTATCAATAGGCTTCTTGTGAACAACACATCTGTTGTCTGAAAAGTAGGAAAGAAATTTACACTGGAAGTGTAGGAGTATACATGTGGAAGGATAAAAAAGATGCTTGAGGTTTATCTGGAGGGGAGCTCTTATAAGAAAAGACCGTTTGTCAGTTACAAATAAGATACTGAAAAGCTGCTGCTATTTCCACCCTATTTTTATTACATAACATTACAGAGTTGAACGGTAACCGTTTGCAAGAAAGTGGCGGTTCGTTGTTGAGAATGGATATTGTTATTGTAGTCGGGCTTAAATTTATTTTTTCAGCTTAGCTCTTTGTCTTGCTTTGTACACATAGGTATCGTTTGTTCTTTTAGTTTGAAGAAGAGGCAAGGCAATTTTGTTGTACATGTGGTTGTATATGGTGATCCAATTTGGTAATCAGATGCGATAAAACTATAAAACTCTTCATTATTAAAATGAGCTAAGTGTCCCTAATTCGATTAATTGAATGATACTCTGATACCATCATTATCTTTATTTTAAAAGATAAGAAATACAATAGTGATGTGTATAACTTTTGTATTTTTTACAACTTGTTAAATACAAGATGCAAAGTCAAGCAACGTGAAGCGACACTCGGTTGCAATTGGAATGTTCTCATAGAACCTATTAAGCTATTCATAATCTTGATGTGCCTTTGAATTGAATGCGCTTTTTATTAGTGACTTTCTCTTAGAAACCCTCTTTTCAATAATCAGTATTAAATTGAAATATGTGGCAACTTCAAGAATTTCATTTTTAGTAGAATCAATTGGATTGATTATAAACTGTTTGGTCTGCATAACTAGGCTTTGTGCAATCACCAAAGTGAAATTCATCTACAACAAACACCAAAACAATTAAACCTATATTTTTGGGTTAATAAGATGAATGAAGAGTAAATTTAAGGGAGGCTTGAATAACATGCATGAAAAATAATGGTAGATGTGTGGGAAACTTCCTTATTATGTAGGTCTAGTAAATTGAACTCCTCGACAGTATGGATTGTTCCATGAGAAGGCAAGACTACTGCAGTATGCACTACATTATAATAATCCTTATTTCATTCATACCTTCAAAATGTATGCTTTTTTTCCTTACGATTGGGGGAATGTTGATTGCAAAACCAGAAGTACACGTAACTCTGTATTTGTATTCTGCTTACACGAGAACTTGTTAGTCGAACTTGATAACTTATTTCACTATCAAATCCCAAGCTGACTTCGACATGAAATCATACTCACCAAACATTATTATTGCAAACCATACTCACTAGGAAACTGACCATTGACCACCTTATCATGTACATACATACATAACAAATTGTTGTTATTACATATATGTAAGTATGTGTGTGTCATTTTTATGTATATGTATTGTGCAGCTATGTACTATGTACCACACGTAAGTAAAGGATCATCACGCTTTAGTATTACAGCTTGTCAACCAAACCAGCACACACAGTGGGCAGGAAGCAGTGGTTCCGGTAAACGAAGCGTTGTACAAAATAATAAGTGAATAAGCAGCATAATGTGTTGGAAGTACAATCTACTGATAAACTATTTTGTGTAATATAAGCGGATGAGTCATTTTAGACGTTTATTATCTCATTGAGTCTGATAGTATCAAAAAGTTTTCTTCTTTGTTAGTCTCTCGCAAATACATTCAGTCTTTTGTGGGTATTTTATACCAACGTAATGCACTGCACTAATGCAAGAATACGAATTACTCGAATTATAGGAGATGCGCAGCAAATATGAAAGAGATAACGCTGTGTGCGGACTCTGGATAAACTATCTGTAGATATACAAATGTTTTTATTTAAATTTACGTACAAGATCAAACTTTTATAAAAATACAGACAACTCTACAAGGTTAACTTTCCGTATTTTTGTATGATAATGACGAATTCTTGACAAGCTTTGATCGTTGATCCGCCCACTTGACTTTATTTGTACTGTACCTTGGAAAATCAAATGCACGTCGGAGACAGGAGTAAATATTTAACAAATTTTTTCAACCAATTTTTTGCCGGATCGGGAAAGAATACGAATAATCTGCAAAAATGTAGATAATAACATATTGTATCCCTTACCCATAGTTGTACAGTACACATTATTCCCTTTCTATCGTGTCCAAAAATGTTTCTATACTGTATGACCATCTTTCACTTCCCATACTTAATTTACACAAAGTTAAAGAGCTCTCATCCATATTTCAATTACCTCAGTATTACTTCATAATTATGCACAAGAAAAGTACTAAATACAGTTTCCATTACAATATTTTTGAAATTTGAGCAGTTAGTCGGGCGTCGGACTCCATTTGCATCTACCATATCATTTTACTTGCCCGTCTGGTAGACAAATTTTAAATGTGAAACGATGCACTCTTAAATGTGGCCGCATCCTCATGATTACTATTATTATGCAAAAAGTTTGTCTAACGCTTAACTTACCGATTTTCAGTCATAATTGGAATTCACATTGTTACCTCGTAGCTCGGGGTAAGTAAGCGGTATTCGTGGTGTTGCATATTATGACAGTTCAAGTCTGCGTAACATATACCGAAGGTAATACACACGTGTATTTTAGTGATTTGCCAAACTTTGTAGTCTTAATCGACGCGTGTTCAGGCTTTGCTGTGTGTGTGTGCATAATATTTATTTTTGTATAGAAGCAATAAATGTTATTACACACTGGCTTTGTTCGTACCAAAATGTGATAATAGTAGCAGGAGTTAGAGCTGTCTATATTTACGTCATCGTACCTGTTAAATTATTATGTGAAAATGTACTTGTCACCTGTAGGGTTATTATTAATATAGTATTGCATATTTTTTAGTGTATGATCCATAGATATCTATTTATCTGTAGGTATAGGATTACTGTACTATTATTACTGATTACGTGGTTATGGATTACAGAGTATACGAGCACACATGACACCAGCACACATCGTTAGAGTGAAGCAATTCAGGAAAGCAGTTTGTACGCTGTTAAAATTACGAGCCATTATTGGTTTAGGATTAAATTATCGAAGCTGTCCTTGTTAACATGCTTTTACTTAAATATTCCTTCCTTTTCGATAACATCTATTTAGTAATCATTAACCCTGTTATTATTATGGACATTATAGTTAATGTGCATTGTTGGGGGAGTGGAAATGTTAACCTGGAACAGGCAAATATTTTTCTTCCGGTGAACTCGGACAATTTTTATTGACCATTCTTTAAGCAAACGTATAAAAATGCAATCAATTTTTGCACACAGTTTCGAAAAGTGGAATTTTATGTGCAGAAATATAATTTGTGGTGCATTAAAATTAAAACTCTAAATAAAATTCGATAATGTAGACAAGAATTTTCCTACACACCCGTGTATGTACATTCATCATGTATGTAATTGAGGTACTATTGGCATTATGCACAGACGCTCTTTAAAACATAAACACAAGTATGTTTTATGTATGAATGGTTAAATCAATAGACTAAATGTATAAGTTTCTTGAACTTTCTTCTTTTGGTGTGCGTACATCCTGTGATTCCTATGACTATGCCTAATCTAGTTTTTCCCGGTTTATGGAACAGCATTCTGAAGTTAGGATTGACGCACTGCATGTGTTTTGGAACATGATTTTTATACTGAAAC
Organism: Plutomurus gul; assembly: GCA_019776185.1. Taxonomy (NCBI): domain Eukaryota; kingdom Metazoa; phylum Arthropoda; class Collembola; order Entomobryomorpha; family Tomoceridae; genus Plutomurus; species Plutomurus gul. The sequence continues at coordinate 14,872 of JABASC010000293.1, forward strand.
TCACTGTTACATATAACATTATGGCATGAACACCTTTACAGAGTGACATTAAATGACAAGGAAGTACATGTGTATTTCAGTACGCACCACATAAATCCCATGGTTTTGTAATCTGGAAAGACGTAGTATCTACTGCGCGGCCTTGCGACGAAAATGCTTAAAATATACACACAGATCTAATGTCAATGAATTTCACCTTAATTACATGTTGGCCGGACTTTCAAAATGTCCTTCAACACGTTACACATTATTTTACAACAAGTACAAATGGCGTGTATCGTCTATTTTTTATGTTTATTATCGTATTTGGCTATTTGTCAATTTGACAGAATTAAATTTATGGTACATAAATTTTGCTAAAGTTAGTATCATTTTCTCGTATTGCAAAATCTGTAATTTTCCTATTTATACGTTGGGGGCGGTATTCGTCCTACATATTTACAAATGCACGTGGACGTAGCACTTATCCAGTCTTTACTTACTACAACCAGTAATTTCTCACATGTACTACTAGCGAGAAGATTCATCATCTCCTCATTTAATCGCTTCAGGATGTGGTACTCAAACCTAGCTGAATGAATGACTTGACTGTTCACTACGTCGCGAATAATAGTATGCGTATGTTAAAGATTCGGTGTACAGCGTTGTCATACATGAATAGTGGTTTGGTATGGATGACTGGAGGATGCATCGTCTATATTTATCGTCTCGTCACTTTATTTACCTACCGTATTGGCGAAGGCTGTTTACTTTAACTTTTTTGTTGCTGCCGCTCTGAGTAACAACTTAAGTAATAACTACAACTATTAGGATAAAAGAAAAAATAATGTTATGATGGTTTATTTTTATTACACCTATCTGTGTACCTATAGTAGACGAAACATCCTTCAGCAATCGTTTATTAAGGATCAAAAGTGAAAAACGGATTAAATTAAATAGAAGGTATTCCCAATTTATGTGTGTGATGGGTTGTAGTTGTAATTGCAATGTCATTTCATTGATTTCATTCATAACCGTACTTCTCTGTGGTATTTTCCTACTTATTATGTACAGCACACCAGTACTCAGTACTACTATGCCCTGATTTAAATTGCATCTACGTTTTTCTAATCTCGTCGGCATTATAATATGTACAGCCAAATTGCTTTGCAATTTGTTCGTTTGTGTTGATGTGGGTTAGCAGCAGGTAGTTAAAAATTCGTTCCTCAACAGCCCACATACATTTACGTGCTGCGGTACAATTCTTATGTGTGTAGTTTATAATGTTGGCATGTTTTTTCGTATTACATTATACCGTACCTGGTTTGTACACAATAGAATAAATAGTAGGTACACAAATAGCTGCAGTTCGACATTGATTATTATAGCAAAATGTATGCGCATAAAAAAAGCTGCAAACAATTCCACAGGTGGTTCGTATATAGATACACGCAATACGCACAAATACATGCATACAATATGTAAGTACGTTATTGAAACCATAATGTTCAATTCGAAAATAACGATTACATATATATACGATTAAACTTAGCAGAGGTATGTAGTACCACGTTGACGTATGTGTGTTAAGAGTAGTACAGGTTGAATAGGATGTACAATGTATGTGTAATTGGCTCGTTGATAACCACACGCACATCATGCAAAGTTTCGATTGTTGGTGCATGGGAAAGCATGGACCTCGGTTGTTCGTTTCGCTCGACATTATTATTATTATGTAATTTAACTGTGCCGCTTTAATAATATTATTGGAATTACTAGACTAGAAGGCCAGGAACGTTGTCTAAAATTGTTTCACTCTCGGAATGGCATGATAGTAATAAAAATGAAATTACTTTTTTCTAGGTCAATGTGCGGGTCACTACGATGGACGCGGAGCTGGAATTTGCCATCCAGCCGTCGACGACAGGCAAACAATTATTCGATCAGGTGGTGAAAACGATCGGGCTGCGAGAAATCTGGTTCTTTGGGCTTCAGTACGTTGATAGCAAGGGCTACACCACCTGGCTGAAGCTAAATAAAAAGGTAGGCTGCAGCCACGTCGAAAATCTACATCTTTACGATTATGTTATATGTATTACTTATTACTTCTTGGAGCTAGAGGATAATGATGGAAAGGTGAAACTAACGTATAATGTTAATTGTTACGTCCTTAATGATTACTTTGTAACTGCACGTTGAACTATTGTACTTATGAATGATATTATTGTGAAACGCCAATAAGCTGGCGCATTGACTCGAAGTCAACAGTCACAAAATAATATTAGTCAAAGGGAGAGAGCTAATTCATCTAATGGCATTATGCATTTAGTGGCTGATGAGATTCCAGGTTGAATACATGACTGACATGAATAATATAATGTTGAAAAGTTAATTTAAAATGTAAATATGTGGATGTTCTCTGTTTAATGCTTGCTTTTGGAATGCGGATTTGTGGTGAAGGAAGAGCCGGAAAATTTTACAGAGATGATTGTCCGCTCTGTAATGCGGAAAGGGGATATTGATCTGGTACTACCTGCTGATTCCTCTCTCTCTCGTTCTTTCTTATCCCTTTTTGTATGTATTAATAAATGTTGTCGAAAAATCTAATCTGTGCTGTACGGAAATTATTATTATTATGGGGTTGTGAGATTTGCGGGTCGTCGGTGCAATAAAATCATGAGCCCCGATTGTGCTATAGGATGGCCTAAAAAGTTGCTAATCCTCCAAGTAGTTCTCAGTTCTCAACCTAATAGCTCTTATCTGCCCAAGCTGGAGAAAACCGAAGGTATTCTTAAGCTCTAGGTTGATTCGATTGGATAATCAATATTATAGCCCTATTATTTAGATAGTGTGGTGCAGTTTTTTAAATTTTTAGACGATTTTCACCCTGTACATTATTATTCAATACCCGTTTTTTGCAATCAGTAGTTTTTTAAAAAGTTTTACTAAATTTTTTTGCAAAAATTTCTGCTTATACTTGTTACTAATAAACGTTCGTACTCATATTTTTCCTGAATCGAGTACATTAATACATTCTGGCCTTACTAATGTATATCTTTCACACGGGGCTTTTAATTTTTAAAATAACTATGTATACAAAACGTGAGTTTAATCCTACCTGGCTGTATGTACGTAATGTATCTGTTTATATATATGGCTACAATACCTAGAATAGAACAATAGAGAGACGTATACATTTTTTGTATTGCGAAACAGACTGAGTGTATGGTCTCCCATTGTATTTGTACTGACGAGGACAATTGCTGTCTGATTCTGTTATCTGTTGTGAATATTTTGCTCTGATTCGAATGTGAGTGAGCTCACTCGGTTTGTGTACTACTTTTATATATGTATGTATGTATAAAGCTTTTATTATAATGAATCAGCTTTTTTACCTGCTGTATTGTATTTATACGTGTTATTTACGTGTGTATTTGTGACAAGGAAAAATACAAACTAGGCGAGTATCAAACGCTCACTGACTTGAAGCATAAGATTACTAATGCCTAATTTTGGCCTATTTTAAAACTTGCCCCGATAGAATTCACTTCAAACAAAATTAGCGTAGTAGCGGAATGAGATTTTTGGCATGAAAAAACTGCCACCTATTTAAACGTGTACTATTTGATTTCTCTTTTTTGAGATGCGGACGATGAAAGAGACGAATTGTGCGTTTTAATGATTACTTATCAATGATATTTTTTAAGTTTTAGAATGAATCTGGAATTAAATAATCACATGAAATTGGTTTTGCGTAATTCACGAATGATATTAATGTAGTTTTTACTAAAAAATTAGTTGTGTAGGCACTTTTCTGCAAATTTGCACGTCTTAATTCCAGCAAACCGCTTGGTGTGTAGGACATGCTTTTTTTGATATGGGGTTGATGTGTATGATCTAATGAGTATTTCGCGGTATTAAATAGGTTCTGAGTCAAGATATAAAAAAGGAGTCCCCACTTCAATTTCGCTTCCGTGCAAAGTTCTACCCTGAAGACGTGGCTGAAGAATTGATTCAGGATATTACTACAGTAAGTACAACAGTTCATAAACTGTTTGAAGTTTATTTTGTTTGAAGACACTGTTAACAAGGTCTTTTCTGTTTTAAAAAATTGTTTAGAGGCTGTTTTACTTGCAAGTAAAAAATGCAATATTGTCTGATGAGATTTACTGTCCTCCTGAGACATCCGTATTACTTGCTTCGTATGCCGTTCAAGCCAAATATGGAGACTACAATAAGGAACTTCACACGAGTTTGGCAAATGATCGTATTCTACCTCAAAGGTAAAAAAGCCTAATTCTAAGAAATAGTTCAAGGTCATTTGATAAAATTGTTGTAGTTAATGGTTTACATAAATTTGGCATTCTTTCGCAGAGTAATGGATCAGCATAATATGTCGAGAGAAGAATGGGAGGAACGGATACTAACTTGGTGGAAGGAACACAAAGGAATGATGCGGGAAGACGGCATGATGGAATATCTGAAGATTGCTCAAGGTAGGTTTGGGACAAATATTATATTAGTGGTTTGGAGTGTTTATGAAGCGGCATTTGTATACACCAAGTATCCCATATTATTTAGAATTAAATTGAAATGAAAATACAAATGACAGCTTCAATGACAATCGACTCTTTTTAATATAAGAAATACCTATAATTACTATATATCGACTGTCATTGGAAATAATATTGGTAATGTAAATTTAAATTTTTGCTCAAGATCTGGAAATGTATGGTGTCAACTTCTTTGAAATCAAGAATAAAAAGGGAACAGAGTTGTGGTTGGGAGTGGACGCTCTTGGCCTTAACATCTACGAGAGAGAGGATCGCCTTACACCCAAAATTGGATTTCCTTGGTCTGGTGAGTTTAAATATTCATTGGATGTGTGTAATGTTTAATGTGTATGCTTTAATAAATTACACTCACCATTAAACTAATTAGCATCACACTATCAACACAAAGAAAGAAACCATTTGACATAATATGAATCATTTATTGTTTTCAGAAATTAGAAATATATCCTTTAATGACAGGAAATTCGTAATTAAACCCATCGATAAGAAAGCTCCAGATTTTGTCTTTTTCGCTCCGCGGTTACGAATAAATAAGAGAATCCTGGCTTTGTGTATGGGCAATCATGAGCTGTACATGCGTCGTAGGAAACCTGATACTATCGAAGTTCAACAAATGAAAGCGCAAGCTCGGGAAGAAAAATTGGCCAAACAACAAGAAAGGTAGATTCAAATATAAAGGAATGAACACGTCAAGTTATTTCTTTTAATGTGGAATTTATATTGATTAATCTTTCGTTTTCTTTTGCAGAGAGAAACTACAACGAGAAATTGCCGCCAGAGAGCAAGCAGAAAGAAAGCAACAAGAGTACGAAGAGAGGCTTAAAGCAATGCAAGAGGAAATGGAGAAGAGACAGAATCAACTTCTTGACGCTCAAGAGACTATTCGTCGTCTTGAGGAACAACTGAAGAGACTGCAAGAGGCTAAGGAAGAACTTGAACAACGTCAAAACGAACTCCAAGAGATGATGGAGCGTCTGGAGGCCAGTAAGGAATTGGAAGCCGCTGAGAAGCAAAAGCTTGAAGACGAAATCAGGTTTGTCAAAGTTCTCGTTTTAGGGTGGCAATATTTAACACATAATTTGTACTCATTACACGTAATAATACTTAAATGTTTTATTTAGAATGAAACAAGAAGAGGTTAAACGAATCCAAGAAGAGGTACAAGCCAAGGATGAAGAAACTCGCCGCTTGCAAGAAGAGGTGGAGGCCGCCAGAAGGCACCAAGAAGAGGTTACAAATGCAATGGACAACGCCCATGCCACTCCAGCGCATCACCACCTCACCGACCACGATGACGACGACGAATCTGTACCTAACGGACATTCCCAAGATCTGGGTAATCTTAAATTAATATTTCAATTTACATTTGTTGGTGTAATATCACATTTTATTATCGTTAAAGAGTGTAATTATAAATTAATTTGCAAACATGATAGTAAAGCACGCTACATTTTTGGGAACTAAGCTGCAGTAGACCCAGCAATCGCTGATCTGATATCAGTATTTCGAGTGTAAATTATTTATTTATTTTATTATTTATTCAGCTCCCGGTGATATGGATTATGACGACCCGGTTGATGGCATGCAAACTCAAGCTGAGAAGAACGAGAGACTTCAAAATCAATTAAGAGTAAGCTGCTGTTCTCTATGAGTTTATTAACTAATAATTAATTTGTCACATTTAGTGACAAAATTACCAATACCATGTCTATCTCTTTGTTGCAGATGTTGAAACAAGATTTGATGGAGTCTCGGGATGAAACGAAAGAAACAACACTGGATAAAATCCACAAGGAAAATGTTCGGCAAGGACGTGACAAGTACAAGACTCTGCGAGAAATTCGAAAAGGAAATACTAAGCGAAGAGTTGATCAATTTGAGAACATGTAAATACCACTTTAAACTTCTCCATATCATATAATACATTTCATATAGTTGAAGACGAATATTATTATTATTAAATGTAGCTAAGTTGTAAGTTAGAAATGGTGTAAGAAAGAATGATTTCTATAACCGTATGTACTAAGTTAGTTTTTTTCATCTGCTCTCCTTAACTTTGATCCAATAAAGATGAAAATTGATTACCTACCTACTACCCTCATGATGACGGTTGCGACTGCAAGACGTACTTTTGTAAGTTGGCAATGGCTATGTCAATTGACTTCTCCTACACACACACTCACACAGCCCGAAGAACAAATTTTTCCATCTTGCAACAATCAGTGCAACCGTTGCGCTCTCATTTAATCTAAAGAAATTGAATATAATTATTTTGGCGACTCTTTTTGTACATATCGTTAAATATTAGCTGTGTAAACTACCTTTTGCTAACTAATAAATAGATTTAACTATATAAGTTGAAATTATATCTGTCTGCGTAGTAAAAAAAAAAGATAGGTAGTTCAGTTCGTTTGCCACCTTCAACGCCCACCAGACTTGTAGCCACTCACTCGTAAGAAACGAGTAGAGAAAGTATGACAGAGATGAGTGTGCCCAAAATAAGAGAAACTTCTATTCATCTCGTCATCGTGAGTGCAGTGTGATTGTGATGTGACAGGTGAAGCTAACTAAAGTATTTATTTTCTTTACCTCAATCTATTTAATGTTAATGGAATTGCTGCCTGACCACTATGCATTTGCGTATACGTAATTAATTGACGACCACTTTAATGTTAGACAGTTTAATGTAAGACTATAATGTAATTTTTGAGTGTATACATTTAATATGAAAATTGATTGAACTGATACACTTAAACAATGTGTCCAAAGATAAACTGAATTCCGTCTTCTTATATTTAAAAAATGAAAGCCTGTTCTCATTATATACATGGAAGACATACTGCTCTTCCCTAAAAACTAATTCGTGTTAATAATAATATGTCTGTGTTAGTATTATTTGTAGTGAGTAGAACTGTAAAATTTTCCATATTTTTCACGACTACCGTGCTACAGCGTACTGATGACTAATTTGGCGGCAATGATGTATTCGGTTACTTTTGCACTGAAAATAGACATTGTACCTTACCACTTATTACTCGTAGAGTGTAACAAAAACATTTATGTTTGATTGTACATAGAAAACAACAATCTGATTGGTCTGATTGAAATATTCAATATTCTTATAAATATAAATTGTTATTTGCATTGTGGTAGAGAATAAATGTTAGCTCTGGATGCTCTGTTGAAAGTTAAATAATTATTGCATTGTTGTTGATGATATGTTGAAGAGGCCGGGTAATTGCTAACAGATCGCTTCTCAATTCCAAAATATTATTACACATACAAACTGGTGTTAGAACGTAAAAAAACGAACTTAAACAGTATATTATTACAGTAGTAGTACTATTTAGTTGTAAGCGCTTGTTTGCATTTTCTGGTAGAAAAATAGGCTTTAAAGGAACATGACTTTATTGTTATTGACCTTTTCTGTAGGCAACAAAATTAGTTTAATTAATTCAAGAAATGGTTGACAAAATAAAAACATTTGTGCTATGTAATCAAATATTTACCCATGTATGTACTTTAATTAGGATTAATGTAAACACCTATCTGCTGCGAAACAAACAAAATGAACAATGATACTTCGTTAATATTTGTAGCATATAGAAAGATTCATAAAAATAGAAAATTCCTATTGTTTACATTATTAATTAATGTATTATCCATCATGTTAAACAGTATAATAAGGCATTATAATATTCGAATGTGTTATGAAAATTTAATTTATAATAAAAAACTAACATTGCATATAAGTACCATTAAAATTGTGGAAAATGTGCTTTTGCAAAAAATCATCTTTGTCGAATACAAATAGATTTTTGAAATCCAACGCCAAAATATGAGATACTTTGGGCTTGCAGTGTTTACCTACTCCGTTTTCAGAGAAAAGGTATCAAAAATAGGACCGAAAATTGCAAGGACAAACTAATTATAAACTTACTTTTACTCGTGATAAATATTGAACTGACATTATATGAGAGTATGGCCTATAGTAGTGACTTTTGGTTTATACATTTTATGCTTTTTAAATATATTTGCAGAATAATAACACAAGAGCTTCAATAACTTTTAAACTGTATTTATTTTAACATCAATTCTAATATTCTAGATCAAATAGGATTTGTAGTGTATATTTTATAGGTTTAATTGATGGTCTAAACTAGGAGATAATAAACAATCATTTAATTAAAGATTTGACAAGTTGGCAAACAGTAAATACGGTACATACACACTCGCGCATGTGTACCTATATTTATGTTTCAAAAAACTAGATATTAAATACCTTGTCGACATATTTCTGTACTTTACGGTTGATACGTATAACAGTAATAATTTGAAAGAAATCAAGAAAATAGTACCGAAAATTTATCATGTTCTATTAAAGCTATTTTAAGCATCAGAAGGTACACCTTAAGTAGTAAATTAATATTACAGTTGAAACAACCAAGAAGCAAAGTAAATGTCAACATCTTATTATCCTCTGGGGTCCCTATTACAGTTTACCCTTATTGGGGGAAGTATTGGTTGGTTGAAGTCATGCCTTTGCCAGACCAATAACGCCGCATGCAACACGAGCACCTGCATTTCCCGTTGTCTTGCTTAGCTCGTGTCCTCCCTTGCCCAAATCGTCAGGATCCGCATGGCACTATTTGTACAAATTAGATATAAAAATGGTACGTTAAATATAAAATGAAAATTTCGAATTTGTAGGTAAACATAAATAGCTTACCACCAAAGTTCGTCCAACAATCGACAAGGATCCAGACAGAGAGATTTGCGAATCTGTCACGTTCACTTTAGCAACACCATCCCCACCAGCGGTTACATTACCTACAAATGTGTACAAGAAAATAAATAAACGATTTTGCAACCATATCTGCTAAAATGTATTAATTCGGGATCTCGAGGAAAATCTTTTACCAAGATCTCCAGCATGACGTTCACCATCAGCGGGTCCCCCATGAGTTTTTCCGTGAGGATTGAAGTGTGGCCCGGCGCTGGTACATCCATCAGTAGTGTCTCCGAACTCATGGACATGAAATCCATGTAACCCCTCCTTCAGTCCTGAAATCTCTCCCTTGACTGTAACCGGTCCACTTCCCTTCAAAATGAGTATACATATTAGTGTAATTTCTCTAACAATTTTTGACAATTTTAAACTACAATTTTTGTACTCGCATATTTAAGCTACACTGGAAGCAGAATAACTTTTTATATTTGAAATGATAAGTTCCTATTATTGCAGTTTCAATGTAGCAACTTCGAGTTTACCCCAAATTTAAACTGTAAAAAGTTTTTAGTGACATGACATTATCAATTAACAAATAATAAAATTGTTAATTTTCCACAAACTTGACGACATTGAAGTTGTAATCTTGTAGATGCTAATTGCAGATGTTGTAAAAAATATTAAGTTATGATTACAAAAATTAACTTGTGATATTTCTACAACAAATTGATTTTTTAGATTACTTACTTCCTGTGTGAACCAAATTGTTCCTTTAACCGGCTCTCCCTTCAATACACAAACTGCTTTGACTGGCATTTTAGTTGAAAATGGGACTTAATAAACTTCGGTAATCCTTCTGATAACGATGTGAAACGCCGAGTGAGAATGAGAGTGCAATTTGAGCAAGACAGATAAATTATTAATATTCGTCCCCTTGAATTGTTCACGCTCCCCTAGCAAAAACTCCAGTAGATATTCCAGAACAATCGTTGTTGATTTGCTCCGACAGCAGCAGCAGCAGCACAGGCAGCTCTGAATATGATGAGTGAGAGTGTGAGAGCCGACAGAAGACAGAATCCAGTAACACAACAGTCAAAGTATAGGTACAAAATCCTCTCTAATTGCCTTGATGATTTTAAGGACGCTCATCAGTCAAGGTCGCTCTCGTCAATTGCAAAATATTCAAATAGGTTGTAGTGTGCCATTACCATTGCATTTTAAATATCATATTCACAGAGTATTGGTTTTCTTTCATGGGTTATACTGAAACCCTGACCATTTATTGGTTGCTTTCGTTCGATGCCAAAGTTATTCTATGACGACACCTGACCTGTATGCCGGCTTTATGGATTTTTTCCCTTTTCGCAGGTTTTCAACGTAATTTTCTCTAATATGCTAGTAAATGTTGCGCCGTTGAATTTGGCCATCTTCAGAGGCAGTTTTGAAACATTGAGGAATCTACAAAGTGTGTGAGCCTGCTGCTGCCGTTCAAACCAGCCTTCGTTGTTTGTTCGTATCGTAGTTTTGAATTAAACTGACATGAGAAAATAAACCGAAATAATAATGCGTGTCTCTTCTGGATCTGCAGTGTACGCTTAAGCACGCTTACGTAACTTACTGGACTGGAATGGAATGTTACCTCCAAAACTGCCAACCTCAATGTTTTAAACGCTAAATTTATGTCTTTCTTGAGAAACAATTAAAATAAACCTGGGTGAAGGGTAAGTTATCCATGTTTTCACTCGATTTACATAAAAATGGGTTTTCTCTTTTCTGCATTTGCTACGTGTATGCTACGAGACAGTGCTTCAAAGTGCTGCAATGCAATACTTACTCCTGTAACTTTCACATGCTTTCACTGTTGAATGTTTTGTACTTGCTGTCACCGTGAATCCAGACACTCACAACGACAACAAGTTGTATCCTAATTACATTAAATGATGGTTGTTGTCTTTTTTAGGTGGAAAAAGTTTCCTGCAAGGGTAGACTTTCACCTATGACCTAAATAGCAAAAACAGTACAGCAATCATCAAAGAAAACACAAAGCAGCATTTTCGTAATGTTTTGAGACTCACTGTCTTGTTTGTACGTCCTATGTCTTCTGGTCTTGGATGTCTCTCTTAGCGGGTCATAATAGTGAACTTTTGTTTTCCTCCGTCGTCTTCTCTTCTAAAACAGAAGGAAATTCCAAATACTTGTCATTTTGTGTGCGCAGTGCGCACTTTGTTGTTTTATCCACGCAAGTTTCGTAGTATGAATGTATAGGGAATATGTTTTAATAACTTAAACATCTTTTGAATATGAAAAATGTGGAAGATACTATAAAAAGTGGAATTTTATTTTGCAAAGTTTGGCAATTGTAGCGACAGGTAGTTTAGTTGTGTTTAGTTACTTCGTAATATATGACTGTAAAGTGAAAGTCTTATAGTGATGATGCCTAGTTGAAAGATAAACGAAAATGTAGCAATTATTACTCTTGTTCGTAAACGTTAACATTAGGCTACAACCCTTCTCCCAATTGACGTGATATTTTTCTACCGTTACCGAGTACAACTTTCTTCGAAGGCGAACTTCAAATCTACTAGGCAGTCTAGAGCGTGTCACATTTGTTTTACACGTAATCGATGATTGATAACCATGGATTTTTCGGCATCGTTGGAACAGCTCAACACAGCTTCACAGATACTTCTTGTGAGTTTTACTTTCTCTTCTAGCAATAATGCATTCCAATAGTTTACATGTTGTAAGTTACAACTTGTAACTCTAACCTATGAAGATTTTGTTGCTTAACGTTCTGCTTTTATCACTTATTTGCAGGCGGCGCCTAATCTTGTATCTAAAGGACAACGAACGGAAGCTGAAGGCATATTTCTGACATTTAGAAAGACGAGAAATGCTTTTGCATTGTGCAAATTCATTCTGGAGTGCAGTCAAACAGAATTGGTTGTTTTTGAGACAGCAGATGTGCTTCGAAATAATCTCATTCAAGACTGGACGAAAATCCCCGGGGATGATATTCAGCTTCTCAACAATCACATAATACAACTTCTTTTGAACACAACGAATTTTTCCTACAGTGTTCAGAGAAGACTAGCTGGTGTTGTTGCACTAATTGTGAAGCATCAGAGTCTAATTAATAATGGGAAACAGCGTTCTCAACTCGTTTCTCACTTAGAAAATGCTATGAATACTTCAGGACACTCTCTCGTAAGTAATGTTTGTATCTTTTTTTAAAAATTATGCTATTTTAAAGTATATTTCAATTTATTTTCGTTTTTTGGACAGATTGTAGCTTGTTGCATACTGGATGGTCTTTTAGCAGAACACCAATACGCGGTCAATGCATCTGATGCTTCTTTAACGTATGAAATGCACTTTGCTGCAAAGAAAGATTTTGAGAATACTGACCTTCTAAGAATTTTCCAATTTTGTCTCCGATTTCTTACCAATTATGAGCATAGTCAGATGAAGCATAGGGACTTAGACCACGTTCTAAAAATTCTTGAGAGTATCCTCTATTGGAATTTTTCAAAGAACAATTTACCAAAGAGAGTGGCCGGAGTTATTGAAATGGAAACGACCCCCACTTTTAAGCCCCCTTCAAGTTGGAGTGATACCATTAAAAATGCTGGATTTATTCCTGTCTTTTTCGATGTAAGTTGAATTTTTTAAATTTGTTTTCACATGCTTTCACTCTAAATGTTCATGAATGAAATCTTTTGCTTGGGCTTTTTCAGATCCATGTTCGAGTTCGTGGTGATGAGAATTTCGTATTGAGAACTATTAATTTAATGATTCAGTTAGTCTCCATGCACGGTCCATTGCTAACAACTAAAGAGACTCGGGTTGAATTTCTCTCAAGAATATTGCCTCCTTTCACTCACTTGCTGGAATTGTAAGTAGTTATTCGTAAAATATATATTGTATCTATGTTGGTTAAGCTAACATGAGTTTACTGTGGATTAACAAATTTCTAGACCGAATAAACTTGCAATTGAAATATTTGGACTAAGCGATGTGATCCGTAAGATTCTTCTGTTCAATCGAGCTATATTATTGTCATCCGTGGCTCCTCAGGTTCTAGAAGATTTCATCAAAGCAGTTGGTGCCTTTTCTTGTCATGTAATTCAACAATCTGTTCTCGAAGAAAGTGTAAGCAATTTGTTTTCTGTTGCAATCTTTGGAAACCTAGAAATTTTTTATGTTGTGATTATATATAATTTTGTTTGAACAGCGTTGTTCAGTTGACGACAGGGTTTACCGTGACTCACTAACGCGGGGTAAGTGACTACCACATTAAAACACTATTTATTAAATGCTAAAAGTTGTACAATTAAACACCAAAGGCCTCACACGCTCATATTGTTCATTATGCAACTAAACAAATTTTGTACCTAATTTTAGAGTAATAAATAATTTTTTCTGTCATAGTGTTAGAAGCGTGGATGAATATTTTGACTGATACAGAAAATGTGCCTAAAAATGTTGTTCAACCCATTGTTACCAGTATTTTTGAGAACTACCTAAGGTACTAGAAATATAGATACTGATTTTTAAACTACTACTGTGAATTTTATTAAACTAAATATTTTCGATGCTTTTGTTTTATATCTAATCTACATTAGAGCACATTTATCACCCCCGGAAGGTTTCCGCCAACCGGTAATCTACTAATTAATTCATTACTATTACCGTATAGACTATTAAAGTTAATTTTGTTCTCCAATGATTATTTGTTCTTGAAACGTTCTCATGCATTGTACATTGTTAATTTAGCTTTCCCAGCGCACATCGAATGACACAGAAAGTGAGGACGGGGACACCACGCAATTTCGTGATCAACTGCAGCCAGCAGGAATATTTGGTCGTTTTATTCTTCCTCACTCAGTTCCATTCATTACTCAGTTGTTGAACTTCAAATGTCAAGCTTTGCAAGCACAGATGCAGTTAGTGGCCAATCAGAGTGCTCCTCGTGAAAGTTTAGACGTTATCTACGAAGACCTTCATTGGGGAATTTTGATTGCTGGACACATCATTGCCTTTGATGGCCTGGGAGAGACAAACTTGATTCCTGCTGAAATAAACGACTACTCTCTAGTAAGTAATAGCAATCCTGACGCTTCTGCAGTTGCCGTCCACAATGCATTTCAGATGATTCCAATCCCCGAGGGAAATGCAGTCGATCCGATAATTCGATTAGTGTGCTGTGTTATAACGTTAAGTGAAATGGAACGAAGGGTAATGGAGTCGAATCTGGGACACTTACTCAGTCCCGAGCTGGCCAGCAATGTAATGTGGTTCTTCCACCGTTTTTGTCAATCTTACTTCAATGTTAATGAAGAATACTACGCTTCAATAAGTCCTTCGTTTATCTCGGCATGGGGAATATCTAGTCCCACGGCCTGTCTGGCTCAAACTGCATTCTTTCGAAGAATCAGAGAAGATTTCATTCGTTTCAACGGCGAGGTCGATGTCATGAAAGAATGTATCAATTTGCTTCTCTCTTTAGTTGACTCGAACAAAAAGTAAATTACTTATTTGTACTCGATCTTTTTCGTAACATTTTTAAAATACTTAATTCGCAATCAGTGTGACTAACCAATTGTCAACCATTTCTGATTGTTACAGAGCTGAAACTGCTATTCAAAGTCCAGAGCTTGGTCCTTTAGTTCAACTTACAAATCAAGTGGGTCCTGGCCAATATCAAATGCCAAGTGAAATCTACCGCAAATTTGTCCGAGCAATAATTTCAGTGGGAAGTTTTTGTGAAGATGAGGCAACAAGAGAGCAATATTGGGACCAAGTAATAATTTGAGAATAAGTTTGTTCAAATCATTCTCTCATTGCATTCATAATGTGTTATAAACTGTAAGTAATTGTTTTTTCTAGATAATTGGGCCATTGACTGCGCGATTCAACAATTTTCTCAGTTTGAGTCCAGCAGAGCGACATCGTGATGAAGTTCGTTTAGAACTTGTATATGTTCTCAGTGGTTTTATAGGTGAGTGTAGCAAGTACTATCAAAACTTAAATTCCAACATTGGATACTCAATTTGAATATTAATCATGCAATCTTTTTGACTCGTAGGCAGTGCTATGAGTGCTCATTCACGTATTGCAACTCCTCTCTACCGAAAGATAGGAACGATCGTATCTCAGTGTGGGGCAATACTGGACGCTTACCATAACTATGTTGATATTGTTGAACTCTGTTTAGAACTTGTGATTGAGTTGGCTAAGCGTTCGTTGTCGTATTTGTCTCAGTCTGACTCGTATTGTGTGTACGAAGCAGCAATGTCCGTTGTCAAGTCGTACGCCCTGCACGCAACTGGAAGAACGAGCACCGAGAAGACTGCAGAAGAAGACACGTACAACGACCTTGTGCTGCTGATAGATATGCTCAGTTGTCTGCTGGCTAAAGATTTTCTAGATCTAAGTCCAGATTCTGTGAGTAGCTACACTAGTACCCCTGTCACTGCCTCAGACGTCTCGCTTCAAGGTCTGAGCATTGTCCTACCATTAATGAATGCCGACCTTCTTCAGTACCCCAATCTCAGTGGAAAATATTTTCGTCTAGTAAGTTGATGGTCCTCATTTTCGTTGTTATTTTGTTACAATGTAAATGGAATATTATTTGATTTTAAACATTTTTAATTTTCTTGTAGATAGCCTTTTTAAGCGAACTTCATGCTGACAAGGTTATGATTCTACCACCTCCGATGATTCAAGGGCTATATCATTCTGTTCAAATTGGTCTCCTAGGTCAAGTTTCAGAAACATTCTGCAGTTGCTGTGAATTCATATCTGTGAGCTCATTGATAAATACTTATATCTCATGTATCGAAAATCTTAAATTTCATTGCTCTTTTGTAATAATTTATTCAGTGTATGGCTCAACACATTGCTCGACAAGGTATTCAATCTTCTCCTGCGGCCGAATTGTGTACACCTTTCTTGAAAATATTTCTCGAAATGATTTTGTCACAGAAAATTGGGAAAGATTGCATTCCAGGGGTGTCAACAGCTCTTTTTGCTCTTATTTCTGCGTTTAGTGTGAGTTTAAAATCCACATAAAATGCTATCTTATGGACTTGTGCCAAAATTGTAGTGTTTTTAGTATTTTCTACACGCTGTGATAATTTTTTAATTATAGGACTTATATCGTGAACTAGCAACACAACTAATTGCATCAAGGCCAGACGAAGAGATGAGGAATAACTTAAGCGGAGCTTTCACAAAACTAACGGATAATTTAAATATGAATGCAGGAGGAGACCGGTTGAGTCGTGCTAGTTTCCGGGATCGATTAGAAGTTTTTATTTTTGCTGCACGAGGGTGCCTTGACTAATTAATTATGTTTTTGACTGCAATTCTCCAAGGAACAAACTAGAAATTACCTGTGTATAATATTTATAATCTCATATTTCCACCTTTCCTCTCCATGTGATGAGGACTAAATCTCTTCTTCCACTCTATCCTATTACCTCGCTTCACTTTGAGGATTTCTCTTACTTTCACTTTAAATTTCACATAGAAAATTAGTTCACGCTACTCAACTTACAGTTAGTAAATTAGATTAGCTTCGTATCTAGGTACACACTTATTATGAAAACTTGTTGGTTAATAGATGATGTCTATTATAGAAAGTTGTTGTTATAATCCTATCCTTGTTATTTATATATATAATATAGGTAGGTAAATCTATTGAAACATTGAATGTTCATTTAATTTATTTCTTCTTGTTAAAAGTCCTATGCAAAAGGATACAAAAAATATTTAGTAAGTGCATGGCATAATTCATGCAGTGCTCGCAAATATGTAATGCTATTTTTAGCTAACTACACATTTGGTAATGTCCACAAACATGGCTTAAACTTTTTATACGTATATGTGTATTTCCATGTTCATGTACAATAAATAGCTGGAAGTAGCAATTGTGGAAACAAACATAAACGTAGCCCCCTGTCTTTTTCTTATTCTTTCAGTCATGATGATATAAATATTTCAGTACATTTACAAAAGAAGAAAAGTGCATTTTAGCAAAACTTTATTGTATCTCGTGTGAAAGGGTTTTGATATCATATTGGATGACTTTTGTGTGTAATATCATGACGTAGTTCAACATTGCTTTTTTGGTTTGGCACATGAGAAAAGTTGAGCTGCAGTACGTGGTTAATTTCGTAAGCTACCACTACACAGAGGAAAGACTTTGGTTGGCAAATATTTACATTAAACACTGTGTTTGTTTGTGTGTGTGTGTGTGTACTATGTCGTGTTGTAGGATAGTTTTTTTTAGCTTTGGACCTAATGCCTAAATTTTTAGGGTTACATTACAAGATTGTATACTTTTGTTTTGAAGACATCATCTCTATTATTATGTGTACGCAGTATTTTTTTAAACTTTTTTTTAGCAAACTTTAGTGTTTGAATTATGACGACTAATTGAGTTGGTTGGAGAGACTTGACTAGAAGTGATTACAGAGTTTGAATTTGGCAACGATATGGCCTCTAGATTTCCATTCGTCTCGGAAGAACTATTATTCAGTTGTTTCGTATTTGTTGCTTCAGGATTCAATAGGGCCAGTAGTTTTTGAGCCTGAGCCAGTCCCGACTCGTAGGCCCCATGCAAAGTGGAATAATGTGTTCTGTGAAGTGCCTCTCCAGCAAACATGACCACTGGTAACTCCTTGCCGGTCGAATCGATTCGCGTCAGTGGTTCTGTCAATACAGTCACATCGTCAGGAATATTGTCACCGTCGGTTGAGCGGAAACTGTATGCACCCAAAGCAAACTTGTCGGAATTCCATTTTGACCTGTTCATAAAAAGGTAATAGTGATTTTTAATAAAGTGTGTGGCATGTGGTGGGAATTTACGAAAATTGAAATTTCACAGAGTCTACTCACACCAAAACAGTTTTGGGTGGTGGAACATTCAGCTTAGTGAATCTTTGTAATGTTTCTGTGCATTTCAGGGCGACCTCCTCGGAATCGAGGGTCTCAACAAACACAGCCTCAGGGCCACCCAACCATGCCAATAAAACTTTAGGGCAGTTCAACACGGGATCAAAGCCGGTTATCGATTTGGGCCAATTTCTCTCCAGTACCGAGGGACTGCTCGTGGTAATTTCCGCATACTCGTCATCACAGCAGTTGAGGTATTCTTTGGGCCATAGGAGCTGATAACCCTTGAAATCTTTAGGCCACCATTGTTCCTCCCACTCAAGGAATATTTTGGTCAGAGGTCCAAAACCTGTCCCCTCGATAGCTTTCGATAGTCTCTGTGGTAATTCAGGTTTGAACAGATTTCTGTGCGTTGCCTTTAAAACTCCAATGGAACACGTGACTAGGATACAATCACAGTGGAAACTATCTCCCGAGTCAACCACTACTTTCACTTTTCCCTCTGGACCCGTTTCATTCCACAAAATTTTCTCCACAGGGTGGTTGTACACAAAACGAACACCTTTGTTCCCGGTGAGCAACTCTGTGACGAGAATTTTGTCCACGAATGATTGTGCCCCGCTTTTGAAATTGTTGTAATGCTCGCCAGGATTTTGCTCGAATTCCGACCAGCGGAACAGACTCAGATCCGTCATTTGGTTACAACAGTTGTCGATGCGTTGGAAGCTAGAAAACATTTTTTTTAATTAAAATTAGAATTTTTCATTTCAATAGAAAAAATCTTTTTGAGTGGAACGCACCTCATAATCCATTGAAACACTGCAACTTTCTCCTCGTACACTTTCACTCCTTCGGCATTCAATTTGCCGTGCATGTACATATCAAACTCTTCCCTCAAGTAGGACCCCATGGAAGAATCGTGTCCCCATTTCATCGGATTCTCATATAGAGTGTCAATTGTCATATAATTCTCTATCTCTTCCAGTCGCTTGTCGAACCAATCACAAATCTCTTTCACAATACTTTCCTCCACTTTTTCGCCGTTCGGAGTCACAAAATCCCCTACAAATATAAGTACATATAACATTATACAGATCATTCAAAATCCACTAATTTTTATAAATACGTTTGTGTCAACCTTTTCCTTCCCAAGACGTGAGAGCGTGGAGGTGGTCCGCCTCCTTCACTTTCTGAAAAAAAGGTCCACTTTCCCCATGTATCCATTGAGCCCCCACCTCCAAAACCCCGCTCTCTCCGTCACCATTAACAGTGACACTGTGAATACGCCCACCAGGTCTATCTTTCGCTAGATTCAATAAAAACCCAATATTCTACTACAATTTGATTTCTTACATATTTTAAATGCTCAATAACAAAAATATTGATTCCATTATACCTTCTATAATTAAAATGTCAATGTTTCCACCATATTTGCACAAATAATTGGCAAAGCTCAGTCCCGAAACACCCGCACCGACGATAATGACTTTAAACAGGTCCGATTCTGTTGTCGTATTTGTTTCCATCATTACCCATGAATACTTTTTGTAGCCTAGTAAAACACCCAGTATATATTGTAGACAGAGTAGTGCACGTTCGACCACCGGCCACGTTCGACTACTAGCCCATATGCAGAGCTGCACTGGAGTGAGACTGGAAGACAAATGGCACAAGAGTATAAGTATAAATATTATAAACACTTCCAAGGAGCTGCAGCAGTCTGTGTTGGTCGGAAGTTGCTGACGATGGTGTTCGAGCAGACAAAGTGACGCAAATGTGCACGATGGAGCAGAGATCGCATCGTCAGACGAAACTGGAGAATTTCGAAAGCAGGAACTCTGCAGAAAAGTAATACTACACATATACGAGAGGAAGAAAAAATGTTTGCGCGATTAGAAGATAGGGCTATATATAGTAGACAAGTGGCATCCATGAATTAATAAAGTAGACAAAAATCTATTTTTCCTTTGCGTATTTTTATGATGCTCAAGTCCTTCCTCTCTAACGCTGTATTGCTTTTCAAAACACACAGTTTTAGCATTCAGCACATTTTCATGGGAAATTAGATCTTAAATACATTTCCATTTGGTGCACTACTTGCATGTCCAGTCCAGTCCGACTACTTTATATACTACCACATAGAAAACATATTAACCTTTCTCATTCAACGTCTGTCTATAACTCCTACACATAAAAAGAAACTGACTGCTCCGTGCACTTACATTACTCAAGTGTATCTTTCTCCCGTGTGATTTATTTATTTGACAGCAGTCCACTACCAGTCTACAAGTAGAACTTTATTCGCGACAGAAATAGAATCTTTTTTCTTTCAGAAACGGAATTCTAGCTCTGTGTAATGATTGGTGGCATTACTCACAATATGTAACGAGCTTTTGTGCAAATGTTTACACAAGAGTAAATATATAACCGTACCCGATAAGATATCGAACACGTGTGTGTACCTTTTACATTACGTATGGATTGCAATCTCCGTTAGAGTCAAACAAAAAGTCGAAAGACTAACAACAAGAACTACCATTCAGTCTGAGTCTACTATGAACAGAGTCGGATGTAAAAGTGTACGCAAAGTCATGTAAAGCATTTCTCTCTGTGGTGCAATTCAGATAGAAAATTGCACAGACCTAAAGGAGCAGACACATTAATACATTAAACTTTGAAGAGTGAGCAGACGAGCACTCGAATTACTACAAACTATTATGTAACGGAGTGAGAGAGGTTTCTGTTTGGATTGGATGATTAATTTTTATCTCCCTCCAACAGTCGTAAAGACTAAAGACAGGATATGTATAAAATACTTTTAAAACAAAGTGCACACTATGCGAAAATGTTCTACTGACCTACAATCTCTAGATACAGGGTGACCAAATTCTTCCCCTTTGCTAATGCATAAAGTAATAGAATACTAGTTAAAAGGGGTACACTGCTGTCTAGTGTGTTACATCCTGTAAACATGCATGTACTTATAATACTGAATGCGAAAATGACGTTAATAAATAGTTAATAATGTAAATAAATGTGTGCTTAGCATAAACATGTAGTAGCACTTCCTATTATGTTAATGGCACAAACGTGCTCGGCCAAAAGAGAAACCTAGTTTGTTCGTCCTGGTAATTCAAGTCTTAATGTAATAATTATGAGAAGGATTTTAGTTAACATACTTAACTTACTATGATCAGAAGAACGAGTCGTTCCAGACATTCTCCATAATGCAGCAATGAGTGTAGTTAGGACGAGTAGTAAATGCAGACATGGAAATAATCTATAGATACCTAAATTGGTTGTAATTTCATGATGATTGCTGCTGAAGGCAGAATAAACGCTGGTTCATGGGTGTAAACGTTTAGTTTAGCCAGACAAGTCAATCCACATTGACAAATAAAGAAGGAATATCTTGTCTGGATTTATTTTGTCTCGTGTCACTGTCGGCTCGTCTACAAATATTCTGAAGGGATGAAGATGAATGTTGTGTGGCTGAATTCTCAGACTATATCAATGTGTGAATCTCAGTCAGTCTCAGTGGCTACAGATGTATGTAATGTGTATAAATATTATGTACTACATATTCTATTAGTACCACAAATCCCAATGGTAAATAGGTAAGTAATACTGATAGAGGTGTATTTATAGTTTACCTGTGCAATCTCAAGTGACTAGTATTATGTATGGACTGGTGTATTTAGTACGTGTGTGTGCTAACACACCACACCAAAGGGTACACCACTACCTGGAAGATTGTGTGAACAGATTGTAATGTGATTGACTGCAAATGTGTGATATTTAATGGGAAATTCTAACGGAAAATGCATGTAGTGCAAAAGAATGAATGTTTACGTAATAACATCTTTTAATTTCATCGATTTCCCCTTTCCTTTCGTACAGCAGGAACACGAGAACATGTGGATTTCTATCGGAGTCCAATCGGAGAATCGTGCCTTGCCGAATCACCCACTAAATCTACCCGGGTGAAAACGAACATGCAACTTCCATGAGTGCAAGTTCATATTTGCATACATATGGATGAAATGCATGTGCGCATATATCTGTATCATCAGTATTGTGAATTATGTATGTATAACCTGGAAATAAATAATTTTCAAAATATATAATATTATAATATAATTAAATGGACGAGGAATATGTATTTATTTCATCTTTTTACACTCTCGATGGGGTCAGTTAGGCCCTCACTATTATAGTTTCCATGGTTCAATTCATAACATCTATTTATTCAACGAAGGAAGCGTGTAATTTTGCACATACCTTATGTAATGTACGCAAAGGGATTTATTTCGTTTTATTTATTGGGACACTTCTAAAAAGCTAGAAAAAAGATTTTCGTATTCTGATGAATGATGGAGGAAGTGGATCCTTTAAAAGTAATAATTACAGAAAAAGAATTCAAGGGGCACACTCATGGATACAGCAATCTAAAGAAAAGGAGACGCACCGGTCGCAAACAGCATTTCTGTAGACCCGTGAATAGTCAGTACGATGCTAGTCAGTTTGCTGAAATTATATTGAAATTGGAACGGCTGAAAAATCTTGTAAGATTTCGAATGATGTATACAAATAGTGATTTCCTGGTAATGCAATGCACTACAAATCTGCATAATATTTTGTGAACAATATTGAAGGACTGGCGAGAAGCGACAAAATCAGGGCAGTATGTAATCCGCGCAACTTGTATGGGAAAAGTGTACGGTCACTTCGTCTCAGGTCTTGCCGATATGGCAGCTTATGTGATTTTGTCACGACCCACCCAAACCCAAAATCCCAAAGAAGGATGTCCCGATATCGATATTTCAGAAACAATTGTTTTCCATATGCTTTACAAAGAGATGGTGGACAATCCAGTCGTCTGTAAGAGCAAATATTTTCTACATTTTTATACACGTTGAAAATTGTGATGAATATTAATTTGGCCTGCTAGTAACATTATTGGATGCAAGACTAAATTGCAAGATGGCAAAGACTGATGAGGATTTCTCCCAGTTGCAGCCATTAGGATACATGTGTTTAGACTTGTTGGA
This sequence comes from Plutomurus gul, assembly GCA_019776185.1. Classification (NCBI taxonomy): domain Eukaryota; kingdom Metazoa; phylum Arthropoda; class Collembola; order Entomobryomorpha; family Tomoceridae; genus Plutomurus; species Plutomurus gul. The sequence goes on from JABASC010000293.1 coordinate 38,106, forward strand.
GTTGGTGAATTACGAAATGGGATTCATAGACGAATACTTGGAGCCTTGGATCATGCATGATGAGAAGAAAGCTGAAAAACTCCCCTGGGGGGAACCCCACTTGTATTTTTCCACCAGTTGTACCGGAGGACTTCCGGATATCAACCAATTGCACAATGGAAACATCATGTCTGTTTTTATCGAGTCGATGTACAGACTTCCTGAAGATGTTGTCACATTGGACGGAAGGATGAGAAAGGACATGGGCGTATACGTCGGTCTACCATTGTCGGAGGCGGAGCCTTACTTGTTTTTCCCCGCGGGTGAGATTGTAAATGAAACTCACCATCGGAAGAAGCAGAAAAAAATTAGATCCCAACTTTCGCGGGTAAAATTGAAAGGAAATCCAACCAAACCCTCTGTGGCTTATTGGGCTTCTGTGCTGGAACACTCACCTGAAATTCCAAAGCACACGACGGCCATCCCTGGAGACTTTGCGTGAGCTCATAATCTTTTTCATTAAGAAGTGAACGGAATTAAATGTTTTTGAGAAATTTAGAGATGAGAACGAGTCCACGAATCTTCAAGGAGACATGGTTACATCTTCCCCTGATGAGAAATGGAAAAATTGTGTGGATTCTGCGGAACTGCAAGCTGCATGGAATTGCCTGCATAAAATATACATTGAAACTGAACCCTACCAAAAAATGCTGCAAGATCTTTCTCAGTAATTTATGTGTTTATTTTATTATTGACAATTTCTGATAGAAGACTGAGCTGGTTGAATTGTGGATTTTTTGAATTTGCAGAAACTCAACTTGGCCTTTAGAAGTAGCGATCACGATTAATAGAGAAATAAAAAGAATTTCTAAAACGAATCAGTCCAGTTCCATTGTTCAGCGAACGAGTTTAGATAAACCTGCTAAACGAACTGGTGGATCATCGTACAATGCTGAATCACAACAACAGCCACCACCACCGACGACAGCTATGAATTCTGGAGAGGAGCCACAATTTGAAACTATAATCGTCTACCATGGATTGGCTCTGTTCGATGTATCGCAACTTCTGAAGCCAGGAAACGCGTCGGTTCGCTTTGCTTCACGCCTTTATCCTTTCAGGTTGTTTCCATATTCCCATTATCGTAGCATTTTTCAGAATTCGAATGTTTGCATTGTAATAAGTAATTTGAAAAAATCTTAAAATGTTCAAATCGTGCATCTCAAAAGAAAAATGAGCTTATTTTTTTATCGAATTCTTAGTGAATCGCTACTGCAGACGAAAACGTCCATCACTCAGTCTTTGTTTCTATCATCAATTCCTGGGTACAATGTAAGTCATATTTAATTTTATGATGCCTTTTAAAATCGCTGCAATGTTGAATCAATTTTATAAATTATTTCAGCATGACACGAGGGATTCTCTTAAAGCTATTTCCGACACACCAGTTTCCTTTCAACAGCAAAAGCAAAGTATTGACAATAAAAAGACGAACTCTCTCGGTCCAAGCGTGGCCAACAAAAGCAGGGTGGACAACTCCAGGAAATCGAGTCAAGTTGACATCGAAATCAAGGGCGTACCCAGCGATACAGCAGCATTCGCCAGGGGCGATTCACGTGCCGCTATCGATATTGATACTTTACCCTTTATCGTATTTGAGATTCGACTGGATCATCCCATTGTCCCCTTCTACAAAAAAGATGATATTCATAACAAGTACGTGATGTATCTCCCTACGCAGAGGATACAGTCAATATTAATAACATTATTAAACTCTGTATGTCAATTTGTTTTTTAGAGTGAAAGAGTACATACCTGAACGAGCCTTGCCTCGGAGAAAGGTAATGAATGCTGGAATTGCCCAGTCCAACTACCGTCAGTCAATCCTGCGGGCGTCCGCACAAATTTGTGAACAATTTCATGTAAGTGAACTGGAGAATGGAATAAAATGTTGCATTCAGACTTTATAAAAATTTTGATAACAATTCTTAAAGGCGAATTACTTGCAAGAAGTACTAAGTGATCCCAAAAATAACGAGGCTTTAGACACTGAAAATGCAGCCTCCTCGTGCGATGCTTTACAAAAAGGATTTTTAAACTATCTAAACGCTACGGGACGATACCTTATTCTAAGGGAGCATCTTCGTCAATCCATTTCGCATGTCATTCAGCAAAAATGTCTGAATGTACGCCCCTCTGGATTTCAGTCTAAGCAGGATTTCCAGGTTCAGAGTTATTAAAAAGATAAATTGTGAATTGTTGTGATAGCAAAAGGAGAAAGTAGAAATTTTTATAACGTGGAAAGTTGTAGTTGTATTCTTATTCAATAGTTAGATTTGTGAGAAGGGAGAAAGCATGGGAAAGCAGAAAAAATAATGAATATTTTCTCTAAATGTACATACGATAATATGTAGTACATGGTAATTGTTTGAAATTCCAGATTTACTTACATGATATGTATATCTACCTCGTGGATGAAATGCATGACGTTCTCCATAAATCTCAGCTACAGGAATTCAATCCTTTTGCCCCTTCCACAGACACGTCAGAGCAGAAAGCGTTGCCACCAGAGGGCGAAATTATTGAGGAGGAGCCCGCTGTGAAATCGAAAATCCGCAATCTGAGTATTTTCGCTGATGAAGCTTTGGCTCAGGGAGATTTCGAGAATTGCCACCGTTTACATTTACAACGAATCTGCAGAAGTGGAGAAAGTCCCGATACTTGGGTTGATTTTGCAGCCATGTGGCTAGGTGACAACTTAAAACGTTCCTTCTTTTACTTTTTTCGCAATATTATGTCATTCAATATTCCTATAAATAAATAGGACGAGGTGACGACCGAATGGCTGAAATTGCTGTCAGGGAAGCCCTTCGTAAGGATCCTGAGCACGTGTATGCGCTTATAGTTGCAGGACTCATTTCTGCACGGCATAGAGATGAACGTGCTGTAGACTTCATTGGATCGGCCTTGGGTGTTCTGCCCACAAGTCCAGAAATCATGGTTATTTTAGCAATGGTGTACGATACCCTGAAGAATAATGTCGGTTCGGACTACTACTACAAAAATGCCTTATACCTTCATCATGTTCTGGTTGGGAAGGACACTTCCGACATCGAATATGAGTACAGTCGGATAGATGAAAGCTTCGACATCTTGAAAAACACAATGGGGACAGCGCAACTTGAAGATTTAATCAAACAGAAGGAACAAGAGAGTAAAACTTTGGAGGATACAATGGACGTAGATAAAATGGGTGGATACTCGTCCTTTATTTCTAAAAAAGATAATAGTAATGCCACAATTACTGGTAAAGTGATTCTTTTGAAATTTTGATACACACAATTTTCGTACCATTAGGATTTTTTCTTATCATTAAATTATTATTATGTAAAATGCAAGGTATTATTCTGGTCGTTTTTTATTTTTTGTGCTTTGAATGTATTTTCATAGATCCACGAGCTGTGAATGTGAGACGATCAACTAATAAAAGTAAAACAGACTATAAAAACTTAAGAGTGCATTCGTTGAGCATGCCGGACTCTGAACCCCCAATGCACGGAAAACAAAGTATCAAGAGAGACCGTGGTTCTGGTGAACACGATCCGAATCTTATAAACGGGAAAGAAATACCATTTACTGCAAAAAGAGAAAGTATCAGTGGAAAGCAGAATCATCCCCTACGACATCTTCCATCATCTTCAAATGTCCTTCGGCCTAAATATCAATTCGACGAATACATCGTAAGAAATATGGTTTTATACACGAATTACATAAGTGTTCGTGTATCAATACTTATTTTCTGTAAGAATTTTCTATGAATTGAGAAATTTTCACCGCGGTTTTGTAAATCCTTCAATTGTAAAAATAGCCTGCAGAAGCGCTTATCGTGTCACTGCCACCACTGAGTCGCACTGTGGAAACACCTTGGGATGTTACGGAGCCTATCATACTATCTAGTCACCATACAAAGAAAGTAGTGGAAACACAAATTGAGGAAGAGGCACAGAACGAGAAGGAGCCACTCGAAAATCCGGAGAATAAAGAAAGAACAAGTAGTTTGGAAAAACAATTTTCGTTTAATGCAAAACAGTTTTTAGAATATTTCAATGAGATGATCGAAAACTGCTCCTGGGAAGAATTCCAGAAAATGAAATCTTCAGAAGAAATTAGAGACTGTGACGGAAATGTATGCGAAATTGGACAGAATAATTATGGAGAAGACAATGCGAATATTAGACAAATACATTCTAATAAGCATGGCTCTGAATATATTTGGACTGCCCAATTACTCCTTCGGTTGAGACTTTTTGATGTAAAGAACACAATTCTTCATGTAAAATATTTATTTTTGAATGTTTTCGAAATATGCGAATTCATTTTGTCTTTATGTTACAGTTCTTGGACGGGGTTTTGGCGAGAGAAATTCTTATGAGTGAGAAACGTACTGTGCAGTATCTGTACCTGCGAGCAATATCCTTGTACCTACGCGAACGATCACAAGAAGCTCTGATTTATGTAAATGAAGCCACGGACCTGGACCCGTTTGTAAGAGAAAATTTTGTTTCTCCAAAAAAATTAATTGAGCGTTATTCGATAGTGTAATATAATATACTTACAAAGAAATAGTTTTAAATTTTGGAACAGTTATTTACAAAATTAATATTTTATTTATTTTAAATAATTGCTTATTTGTATCGTATGTAGAACGCTGCTCTGTGGGCACTACAAGGTCACTGCTACTACAGACTAAGACAGCCCACGGAAGCTATTGGAAGCTACCAGAAAGCATTGACACTTCCATCCGAAAACAAAACTCTGCATTTGGTGTATCTGAGGTTTGGAGCACTATGCCTTGACCAAGGAGGAGAAGAGTCAAATATTCATCTGGCCAAAAAGATATTTCTGCGAGGAGCTCACTTATACCCTTCCCCATATATGTGGATTGCTTATGGAAATACATGTTACGAAGTAAGTGCAGCGATATTTTTGCAATTGTAAGAAATGGAGTTTTGTTTATAAACGTGTAAGCAAAAATTTTACAGCTGGAAGAGTACGAAGAGGCTGAAAACGCTTTTGCGGAAGCCAATCGAATGGATAACACTAGCCCCATGATATGGGGATATTTAACGTTGGTGAGTCTGGCTCGCAACAATAAAGCTTTGGCAGAACAATCGTACAAGTGGGCTGTACGAGTAAGTTCATTTTTCCCTGTCTTAAATAACATAAATTATAGGAAAGGCAATCAGTCTTTATATTAATAAATAAATGTGAATATTTTTCTAAAAATTAGTTTGGACTACGAAAAGGGGTAATGATGGAAGAAATAAAAAGAATTCACAAAGAAAAGGGTTTTGGAGATCCTAGTTTTCCACGAGTTCCCGACTGTCTTCCTCACGAATTCTTTCTCGACCGAGTTGGACGACATCTTCCATTCGACCTTTACAAAGAAGCTCTGTACCACGAGCCCCCAAAAAGTGGCAAGAAGAAATTTAACGACACTGAAAGAGAAGCAGAACTAAAGCGCAGGTTTGATGGAAAGGAAGAAGCAACTGTTGATGCTGTCGAAATAAAGCCAGTGCAGGATATACCTCACACTTCTAATCAAGACCGCGAAAGCATTGTTGTGGATCCAGACACTGACAAAGAAGAAACGCATAGCGTAAATGCTGGAAAAAAAGGGTCAAAAAAGGAAAAAGACAAGAAATCGAAACCGAAAGTAGCAGCCAGCGAAGCCAAGGACTTAAGAAAGAAGTCAAAAGAAGTCACAAAACAATAAAGAACCTTTACAATTAACTGAAATAATAGTTTTATTGGAAATTTGAATGTACCTATCATTACGGAATAATTTTGGAACATCTTGTGATAGTAGTAGTTATATATAATTTAACAGTCTGAAACGGCAACTCTATAGTCTATAATGTAAAGAAGATATCAACTTTACAATAAAACGTAAATGTGTACAATTCCAAAGAAATTTGAGAATTAGAACCAATTTTTTATTTTCTGGCAAGAACACTTTTAGCAACTTTAACTGCGTGCGTCGTTAACTGTTTCGGGTACAACCACTTCTAGTCCATCCAATTCCTTCGTTAAACACACTTGGCACCCTAATCTCGATCTAAACGGATTAGGAGTTATAATTACAAATATATTTGTGAATAAACAAATTACTGATGCGGAGTAGTAATAAAGTTTGGATGCTAACGTGTCACTGAGTCCATAAGCTAAATCCAACATATCCAGCTCTTCGTCAGTCAGCTCTTCCTTGATTTTGTCAAAATCTTCTTTCTTAAAAATTAGATGGCACGTTGAACAGGAAAGAGTTCCTTCACAAGCTCCTGAAAACATGGAATATTTATAAGAACAGGACTGTTGGCATAAAAATAATGACATTATGCAAACTTACCAAATCCATCCAGATCCACATTGTTGTTCACCACAACATCTAAGAGATTGTCTCCGATTTTGCCTTTAGTTTGAAGTTTCTTTCCTTCTCCAGTAACAAAAGTAACGTTCACCCTGGAGAAAAGAAAACGTGAATCGCCTTTAAAATAAAGATACATTGTGTACATTTGTGTAGAGTATATTCATTCATTCATATATACAGCAATGACGTCAACATTTTTTGTTATTGTGCAATTCCAAAGATTATCTGAGCCACGCAGAGAATGGGTATGGGTGCTGGTGTTTGTGAATAATCTAAAATTTAAATTTGCAGATTGAAGATAGTGAGCAAGGTTGGAGGAGACATCAAATACTTGTCACACGTATATGTAGATATGATATATTATATATTATATCTGTCGAAATAGCGACGTTCAAAGTCGTAAACTACATAGACGTTCTTCCTCTGTATATTTTAATAAAGTTTGAGTTACTTCATGTTGAATTATTTGTAACGTAGCAGACCACATTCTTTGCACATAAATTACACACGATATACTTTATACATTATAGGAACGATATAATCAAATAATTACGACATAAATTAAATGTGTATGTTTGCAAAATAGTAACTAATTAGCGTTTGCATGTAAATGGATCAATCCACCACCGTAATTACACCTACACATTACAATACATGTAATTATGTAATGTTTTGATGAACTTCTTATATGATTTATGGAAAACTTACATCTCGGCTTGCGTTTTAGCTGCCACGGATGTCCAAACATGACGAGTTGTATAAGGAACTGCAGTGGAAACCGAATTTTTTGGAAAACTAGACTGAGAACGTCTCAAAATATTAGTCCGAATTAGAGTCAGAGGCAACCGGAGGAACTGCATCTTCGTCTTTGCTAGTCTGTGAATGTAGCGCCCACCAAAAAGGCGGCAGCTCTGCCGGTATTCAAATCGTTCGTCTCAGAGCTGAAACACATTGATATGATTGATTACACTTTAGGATAATTAATGACCATCTAGGTTTTCAGTGTTCACCCTTTATTAAAGACATTGAAATTTTATGAAGTGTAGGGGAAAATGTTTTACTACACTCAATTTCAGTGTAATTCCTTTGCCCGGGGTCTTTACAACAGCCGCTTGCTTTTCAGTCGAAGTTCCAGCAGCAACCAATATCCTTCACGAATATTTTCCGGAATTCAACCTACCGGTCAAATTCATTTAGGCAATTATTTCGGAGCGTTGAAACAATGGGTAACCTTTCAAGAAGAGAAAGTGCAAGGAAAATACGATCAAGCTATTTATAGTATCGTAGATCTTCATGCCATTACGCTTCCACAGGTACAACGTTAAGTGTACATGTATGTAATCAATTATATAATCCTAGGTACAGTTCTTACTACTTATGGGGAACTCTTATATTAAATTATAATTATTTTTTGTATTCTAGAATCGAGATGACCTTCAAAGATCGATTTTGGAAGCAACAGCAACAATTATAGCTTGTGGAATAGATCCTCTTCATAGTATTCTTTTCTTACAGTCTCATGTAAATAAGTTAATTATAACTATGTATCATGGAAGGTCACAATTCCATATTATTTTTTAAATTAGGTGCCACTGCATTGCCAACTTTCTTGGGTGCTCGGCTGCCTTACAACAATGCCAAGATTAGGTCAGTTACCACAGTTCAAAGAAAAGAGTAAATCTCTCAAGGAAATTCCTCTTGGACTGTACACATACCCTGTTCTTCAAGCTGCCGATGTATTACTTTACAAGTAGAATGCTTTTTTTATATCTTTCTTTCTTATTTGAATATATTTACTTTTTGAACACACTCGTAAATAAATTGTAAATTTTTTGTAGTGCCACTCACGTTCCCATCGGTGAAGACAATCTTCAACAAATCCAGTTTGCTCAGCATACGGCCCAAAGGTTCAATCGTATTTATGGAGATACTTTCGTGGTCCCAAAATCAATCGTCGGAAGTACGTAAAATGATATTTTGTGATTGTATGTATTTATATCTATTGAAAATCATTGAACATATATTTTAATATTCTATGTATAAAGGTGGAATATCTGGTCGTATACGAAGTCTGCGAAAGCCTGAAAGTAAAATGTCAAAATCTGAACCGGATCCTAGGAGTCGAGTAGGCTTAATGGATGACCCCGAAGATATTAAACAGAAAATAAGAAAGGCTGTCACGGATTTCACGTCTGCAGTTACGTATGATCCCGAAGGTCGTGCCGCCGTATCTAATCTCATCCAGATTCATTCCCTGAGCACCGGTGAAAGCATAGAGAAGATATGCGCTGATTCTGCTGGAGTCGACACTGGACAATATAAGTTACGAGTAGCAGATGCTCTAATAGAATATTTAAAACCCATGCGCAACACTTATTTAAAACTAATTGAAGACCCTGCTCATCTAATTGCCACATTAAAAGTAGGTGCCGAAAAAGCAACTAATCTGGCTACACCTGTTTGGGAGGATGTATGCTTTAAGGTTGGAATTTCTCCACAATATTCTTTGTTAAGTGAAAAGTCAATAAAATCCAGTAGCAAAGTGACAAAATGAATACCATGGATGAATTGTGAGGTTTAATGACAAATCAAAGGCAAAAATTCAATGCATAATTCTTTTACTTTATTGCGTAAATCACAAGGGAAAGAGTTAATTTAACAATTGCACACCATCATCGGGGCTCATTATATAATTCTTAATTTTTTTACATGACATGTTTAATTCATGATAATTTGGTGAAAATGTTTAGACATTTTAGGAGGATTTGCTGTAGGTTGTTACTTTTTACGCTTTTGGCTTGCGACATCTGCTAGTTTCAGGGGCTGGGGTTCGTTTTTGAGCCGAACTGGAGCTTCCGGATCGACGACGACGTTGGCCTCCGTAAGAACGTGAACGGCGACGCTTTTGCCCGTAGGAAGAGGAGGAGCGAGAACGACTCCGTTTCTGAGATGAGCTTGAGCTTCCGGAACGACGACGACGTTGGCCTCCGTAAGAACGTGAACGGCGACGCTTTT